>CAJQZJ010032031.1:3250694-3316002 GCA_907164525.1 Lophiomys imhausi | reverse complement strand
ATGTGTGTGTGTATGTGTGAGTCTGTAATGTGTGTGTGCATGTGAGTGTGTATGTGTGTGTGTGAGTGCATGTGAGTGTGTGTGTACATCTGTGTACGTTTCAGACATTTCCCCAAGGGGGAAACGCTAGTCCTATCAGTCAAATTGATGAAATACGTAACAGGCTCTGGCCTATTTATAGATCTTAAATTGGCATGTGTTGTACAGATTGCATACGTACCATGTTGAATTCATTTTTCCAGGGCAATTGAGATAAAGCAAAGAAAAAAATGTAATAAGAAAAGATAATGTGAACTTCAGATCATGACTATTGCTTTGTGGATTTATCCCTCACAACATTGTGGGTTTTTTTTTTAATAACTGTAAATATTTGGAGTAATTAGATAACGTTCCATTTTGAAAAGGGATTAGAGAGAACATAGTCACCGAAGTCAGGGCGGAGAGGTGAAGAGGATTATCAGAATATTGTACTGATTTTATTTGACTTCAAGGATGTTCTCCAGTGTCACTCTTGCCCTGGTGCCAAATGTCCCTGAGCTGTTCACGGAACACTATTATATCCAGAGAAACTAGTTCATGGGCAGCAAGACACGGTACAGGAACTCCGGAGAGAGATAACAGAGACACACCTGAGGCTGAGAGTCTTGTGGTCCTTTCCCTGGGAAGAAACCTTCCTCCAAAGACAGCAGACTAAAGCCCTGTTTTTGAAGGAAGGCAGTGATGAGCCATTCCCCAGCACCCACCTCCCGGGCTTCCTTACAAAGAGAAGAATGTCCTATGGAGGCATGGAGTTGTCTCTGAAAACCCTGCACAAGCGCTCTTGGGAAGCCAGACCTATACTGACACTTCTGGATCGCCCAAGCTCCTCTCCTAAAGAGCAGGAACATACTTTGTTCACACCAATTCCTCCTCTACCCCACACTCTACTTACTCCCAGTTCCCTCCAAGAACCTCACAGGATCTTCTGTGGGTGTTAACAGACAGGTGGCTCCCACTAGGCAACCAGAGAAACTGCAAACCCCATTTAGAGAGGAACATAGTCAAGTCAGCTGGTTCTCCTTTCCATATTTTCCTCCTCTATGAGACAGTAAGAACAGCCCTGTCACATCTGTTTCACAACATGGACCCGCCTATAAAGAACCAGAGCATTATTATTACTGGGTTTGTTGTTTGTTTCTTTGTCTATGCTTACTACACACCACAGTGCTTCATAACACAAGACAACAAAATTACTAAATATGCTTCAAAAGCGGGTTCACAGCCTGCTTGAGGGCGGCTGCATAAAAGCTAGTTAAAAATCCATGTGTCAGCTGAATTAGGATCTCCTGGATCAGAACTGCCTAGTGACAAGCCGGAAAGAATTTGTTACACTTTTAGCAAATTCCCAGGCAAAGCCTGGGCCATAGAGCCGGCCTGGTTCTTGACTCTGTTCTATTCTAAGGAGAGATCCGCTCGCGCCTGGTTTGGCTGAAGCGAGATATGACAGACATCTCTTCCCTAGCTCTCAGGCTTGCCCGGTGCGAGTGGGAGACAGCACAGGCCATGGACCAAGCAAAGCTGTTTTTGAGGTTTTGGAGGGCTTAAAGTCCCGCGGAGGACCGCGGAGGACCCCTGGAGAGGGGGTGGGGGTGGCGCTGGGGGGCGCAAAGGACCTGGACTCACCTACAATGATACCACAGGCGCTGACCAATCCGATCTCTTTCTTCAGGGCTACCCCGCCCCCTCCCGAGGCAGCCTCGGCCTCAGGGCTGGTGTCAGCTCGGCTCCCACCGGAGGGGTTCTTCTCGGTGTTTCGGTGTCGGGCTCCTTTTTCCATCTTTCTCCGTAGGGCTCCGACCTCCGAAAGCTAAAAAGAGCTTTCTCTTTCTAAACGCTGGTGCGTGTGAATGTATAGATTCGTGGGGAAACAGTTTCCAATTAGGACGCCCTTCTCAGAAATAGAGAGCGCGCCTACCCTCTTAAAAGTGACAGCAAATGAGAGAGAACTGTAAATATTCCCACTCTGTACTGACACGTGTCACTCCCGCTAACAAACAGGGACCGAGTTTCTAAACGGGAGGCGAGGAGCACATATATGTATTTAAATACAAAAATAGAACTGTACCAGCGACTCCAGCTGGAATGCTCCGGAAAGGGCTTATGTTCAGACGCTCAGGATGGCTCTGCCTGGTGTCCCGGGCGGCGGCTCGCTCGGGTCAGGATTTCCTTGCAACCCTCCTAACACATCGCCTTCACCTTCCCTGGGTCTCTTTTTTTACGACGAGGGTAAAAGTAGTTCTCGTTGGCTGAAGGGGTGGAGGAGGAGCCGAGCTCAGGTACTTTCTTCTCGCTCTGGATCAGGTTTCCACCTGCCGCGGTCGCCCCTTCTCGCCCTCCTCGGGTCCCCAGCTTACGCCGCAGACCACTCCATCGCTCGGGGCCGGCGGAGGGGCTGCTGCGCCAGCGAATGTGCTTCCCTTTCGGCGGCGGCGTTTATTTGCGGGCCGAGGCTCCGCCCCCTACCTCTTCCTCACCATCCTCAGCCGCATCTCCTCCCTCCTCTTCTATTTAAACATTAGTCTCCCCCACCCCACTCCCAAAGATCACAGAGAAAAAAAAAAAGGGGGCTTAAAATTTCTTTCTTTCTTTTTTCCCTTTAGTGGAAGCGAGTAGGGTCGGCCGCAGGGAGAAGTCACCGGTCATGGTTGCATCTGAGGTCACACAGCGTTTGTGAGCCCTGTAAGGGCACCAGTTTTTCAGGCTTTTAAATGCCTTCAGAAATAAACTGGCCAGTGTACTAAAATGTGTAGGTGTGGATCATTTGAGGACAAGGTCAAGAAGGCTTCAGGGAGATCAACCATCAAGCTGCCTCCTGAAATTAGGAGGAGGTTTTGGTGGGGGTATTGTGGAACGACTTTAAGGCTGCAGAGTTTCTCTTAGGGACTGTCATGAAAATTAAATAAAATCGTCGATAAGCTGCAACAGTTGCAACGTTCGTCCGAAGCAGGATAAGGAGCATTCTGACCTGGTTCCATGTCTCCTAATATTTTATCCACTCATAAATCATTTGAACTTCAGATGGGAGAGTTGTGAGGCCCCCCCCCCAATCAGGAAGCATTTGTTGATGGTAAGAGATGAGTAACCTTCAGGCATACCGCCATTGTGCTTCCACGTCCCTGAGAATTTAATTCAAAACTATTGCTTTCGCCCCCAAAATCGTGTCTATTTCTAACTGTAAAGCAGTTTGGAAAAAAAAAAAAACATGGAACAATATTACAGACAACGCTAAAACTAAAGTTTTTCCTTTTTACATATACTATACAAAATGATTTGATTTTAAAATAAGTCTAAAATATAAAATTCCAAAAGGCGTGGAGATACACACCTTTAATCCCAGCACTTGGATGCAGAGGAGGGCAGATCTCTCTGAGTTCAAGGCCAGCCTAGGGCCGAATAGTAAGCTCCAGGCCAGCCAGAGCTACATAGTGCAATTCTGTCTCAATAAAACAAAGTTCCCTAATTTGACTACTAACTACACAAATTTGGCTTCACTTTATTTTTGGAAAATATTCTAAAACACTTGGGCTTTTCAAGAAAATAAAAAACTTAAATCCTTTAAAAATGGGGTGGACTAAGCTATCTAGAACAGCTTTTCCGGATGGGGTAAAGTCCAATCAACAGCCTCCTTTCCCATCTGCCCCTTGATCACCTCACTCAGCAAGTATCAAGAGGTTTCAAAGGTTGAGATCTCAACTCCTTCTCCTTCTGTTGGTTCAAGATAGAGCAGATTGAAAACCTCAGCAAAAAAAAAAAAAAAAAAAGGTGGAGGAATGTGTAAATCATTTTCAGCAAAAAGAACAGACAAGATTTGGAATATATAACACCAAACTCCACAAGAGGGAGGGAGGAATGAGTCAGGGGGAAAGGAAGAATATGTGAGTTGCCTCTGGCCTTTCTTGACAACCATTAAGTAATTCAATTTGAAGACTTCTGCTCAGATTTCAGCATCAAGGCATAAACCCTTTCTGCTTCTCAAATATGAGTTCTTTCAGTATTTTGTAGTTTCAGTTTAAATGGTGTAGGCTTAGTATGGGATTAAAAACCAGTGAGTGATGAATTTGAGATCTCTCCAGGAATGGGTGCAAATGAACAGTAATGTGTAAGCTTCAGTCCTCTGGATTTATAAATTTGGAAGATAAAGAAAATTATAAGTTTTTTTTTTTTTCGAGACAGGGTTTCTCTGTGTAGCCCTGGCTGTCCTGGACTCACTTTGTAGACCAGGCTGGCCTCGAACTCACAAAGATCCGCCTGCCTCTGCCTCCCAAGTGCTGGGATTAAAGGCGTGCGCCACCACCGCCCGGCTTGAAAATTATAAGTTTTATAAATCTTGAACCAAATGGATTTTAGGGACTTGTTAAAAACTGACATTTCCATTTATTTAGTTCTTGGAATTTATGAGTGGCTTGCAGCTATTTATTGATGGTGAAATATGAAAACTAGACCAGGAAACTTCCTCCTTCAAAGGGACCTTTAATTCATATTATATGTCTTTAGGCTGGTGACATTTTTGTGGCATAAATGCTACATGTGTCAAAATTCATGCAACTAGTATTGAACACAAGACAGAAAGAAGATTAATACACTTTGTTGAGGAAAATTTGTAAAAAAAATTAATAGAAGTTTCTTACATTTTGATTACTCAATCTATAGCCCTGGTCCACATTTATCTTTACACTTTTTACTTTACTCTTTGCATTTAAATACTGATTTACAACTTTTCTGAATAACATCTCTTTTCCCAGCCCCATTAATTTTGAGACAAGGTCTCTCTATGACTGGCTTGGAACTCACTATATAGGTAGGTAAGACTGACCTCAAATTCATAGTGATCTGTCTACCTCTGCCTCCCAAGTGCTGGGATTAAGGGTGCACAGCTCCAAATCTGGCTGGCAAAGCCAATTTTTGTTTTGTTTGTGTTTGTTTTAGAGAGGATCTCACTAGGTAGGCTGGCTGGTCTGGAACTTGTTACGAAGCCCAAGTTAGCCTGTTACTGAGATCTGCTGGGATTGAATATTGAAATATTGAAGAACAACTTGGGTGTGCCACCAAGTTGTTCTTAAATATTTATTTTTTTATTTCTATGTTGCTGAAGATCAAACATAGAGCCTTGCTAGTCAAGGCTCTTCCACTGAGCTAACCCATCCCCATACCTTGTATTTTAAGGATTTAAAAATATTAGGTTAAAGCTCAAAGAACCACCTTATTAGAGGTCGAAGAGCAAACATTGGCTCTGCTCATGGGCAAGCAGATTGTCCCTGGTTTACATGGAGCTTTCTCAAGACACTGTAACTACTTGTCAGTGTTTCAACTTCTTCCACTTGGAGAAAAACAAAGACTTATGATCAATCAGACTCTTCTCATGTTTGTTGCTGGTGGCTTGAGATAGGGTCACATTTTGTAGCCCAGGCTGGCCTCGTGATCACCTGGTCTCAGGGCCCTGTGTGTTCTGAGCTAATGTCATACCTGCATTTTTAAGAGACCCATTTTTGATGTCAGCACTTCAAAATCTGTTCATGGGCCTTAAATTGATCCAGCCCCTGACATTCAGCACTGTCTTTATATGCACCTCTTTTTGGATACTTCTCAGGCACTTACTTTAATACAGTCCCATTTCCAGTATTCGGGAGACTGTCCTTATCATTTTGCCTGCTGAAAATAAGAAATTGGCCCCTTGAACAAGGGAGGACTCATTTTCTTACAAATCCTCATGATCTTAGAAAGAGAAAGCCTGTGTGTGGCTGACACCTACTGCATGAAAAGGAGATGGCAGGGGACATGCCTGGGCAGTCGTTAAGACACCACTCACTTGAGGATTGTCCCTTTGGGAACCGACTAGTAAAAAGTGTTAGCACGAAAGCACAGAGTGTGGAACCAAGCCATTTTATTTCTGGCTTTGCTTGTTTCTGGATCTAGCAGCACTTCATCTTCGCTCTTTGTGATGGAGCTGTGGAGTCTGAGGTCACCTGACCTTTTAGTCAGCTCACAGCCCCTGCTGTGTGCTTTTTTATACAGGGCTGTCCAAAGCCAGGAAGAAACCCTTCTTCAAAGTGAAGCCCACAGGGCAGGCATGGAAGCTCATGCCTATTATCCCAACACACAGGAGGCTGAAACAGAATTACTGTGAGTTCAGGACACTCTGGGCTATAGTGTGAAACTTTCTCAAAAGGCATAAATAATTATGTAAATAAATAAAATTAAACCCTATGACTAGGCATGGCATAGGAGCATGGGTGTCTCAGCACCACAGAAGCTAAGTGGGGGATCTTGAGGCAGCCTTGGCTACCAAATGTGTTAAGTCAAAGCTGGGATACACATCAAAACCCTGTCTCCAAAATCGAACAAGTAAGAAAAATAGCAACAACAAAACAAATCATGAGACTGGCGAGACAGCTCAGCGATTAACATCACTTGCTGCCCCTGCAGAGAACACAGGCTCAGTTCCCAGCTCTCCTCTTAACAACCACCTCTAACTCCACTTCCAGGGGATGCATCGCCCTCTTCTGGCCTCTACGGGCACTGCATGCAGGTGGTACACAGGCGTATGTGCGGGCAAAACATCCACACACATAAAACAAGAATAATTTTCTAAAAGCACGAGTCTCCCCAGGTGTGGTATACAACACCAGGCAAGTAAGGCAGGAGGAATGGTATTTCCAGGCCGTTGTACGTTACATGGTGAACCCTGTTCCAAAAGCAAGGACTCAGTGTAATTCAGATCTAGTGCATCTGCCTACCATTTTCAAAGCTCGGAATTTGACCTCCAGAACCACAAAACAAAACAAAATCACTGCAAAGATATGACTCTCTATCTTGGGCAAACATAATAAAAACCAATTGTAGTAGAAGTCTCTGTGCTTAAGAACTCAGGACTAGAGTCGTGTAAATCCTTCAAAAAAGAATATTAGGGGCCCCATGACAGATTGGGCCAGTACAGGAGTCAAGGAGACATGACTTGTGGCAAGGACTGTGTCTGTCTTTCTTTCCCACCAGAGCTGGGGTGGATTTTTGGAATTGAGCCAAGTGCAGCAGACAGAGGGATAATACTCTGGAATTTTTGTCTCGTAATCGGAGCAAGGTTTCCTCTTCTCCAGAAGGGCATGAATTAATTGCCTATCATAACATCACAAAAGTTCTCCATCCACATTCCTGGACCACATGAGCTTCAGAAAGGACAACTTCCTTTGAACACAGTGCCGCACCCAGGAGGCAGAGGGTGCCTGCAAAGGGCCTATTCAACCGATGGAACCTCTTCATGTCTCCTTTCTTTCTGACTGGCTTTTGCCTTTTCTTTTTTCTTTCTTTTTGGTTTTTCAAGACAAGGTTTCTCTGTCCTGGAACTCACTCTGTAGACCAGGCTGGCCTCAAACTCACAGAGATCCACCTACCTCAGCCTCCTGAGTGCTGGGATTAAAGGTGTGCATCACCACACCCAGCTTTGACTTTTCATTAATTTTTTTTCTCTTTAATTTTCATCTGTTTTCCCTCGGAAAGTAATGTGAGGTTCCTAGAACACTGCCTCAGAAAGCTACCAGATAGCTGACTGTAGCCTTTAAATCTTATTTTAAAAAATTAATTAATTTATTTTTGGGCTTTATTTATTTTTATTATTGTTTTATTTTAGTTTTTGTTTTTTTTTCAAGACTGGGTTTCTCTGTGTAACAGTCTTGGCTGTCCTGGACTCGCTTCACAGACCAGGATGGCCTCAAACTCACAGAGATCTGCCTGCCTTTTCTTTTTTGGTTTTAAACTTCTTTTTACATTTATTGATTCATTTTGTGTGTGTGTGTGTGTGTGTGTGTGTGTGTGTGTGTGTGTGTGTGTGTGTGTGTGTAGGTCAGAGGACTGACTACTTGTTAGAATCTGTTCTCCTTTTCTACATGTGGGTTCCAGGGATCAAACTCAGGTTGTCCAGCTTGTTGGCAAGTCCCTTTAGCTGAGCCATCTCATTGATTTAATTTATTTATTAAGAAATAATTTAAAAGATTTTTATCTTTTTTTTGTCTGTGCACCACATGCATGCAGTCCCCTTGGAGGCCAGAAGAGGGCGATATAGCCCTGGAAGTGGAGTTAGAGATGGCTGCCACATGAGAGCTGGGAACTGAGCCTGCATCCCGAGAGTGCTGGGACTCTTAACTCTGGAAAATCAATAAGTGCTCTTCACCTCTGAGCATCTCTCCAGGCCAAGACTCGCGTTTTAAGGGAAGTTTCTCAAGGCAGAGACCTGCTTTCTTGTCTATTGTAATTGAGCTACTGAAGAGGGTGTTGGGGATTTAAGTACGGTTGACTGAGAGAGTTGACAAATGGTTATATACATTGATAGACCATAAATGAATAGCACGATTACCAGCTGACTACTTGGTATGTGAGCTAAATGTAACAAATGTAGTTGGAGCCTGGACACGGGCTGGACAGTGGGAAGGAGAGCCAACACAGCCCAGCTTTGATTTAAAGGTATTTCTTGTGGAGCTCAGATCTCAAGGGGGGCCCTCCATGCTGCCCAGCAGTCTCCTCTCTTCAAACCAACATCTCTCTTCTACTGACAACAGAAAATAGAAATAGGCCAAAAAGAACATCTAAAATTTCTGCTGCCTGCCAGTCTGCTGCAACTTTGCCCATACATTTAGCCCCTTGCCCTTGTGAGATAGATGGGCTCCTATACACCCCAACCAAGTGGGCCCTCGCTTCCATGCCCTAGCTTCCCTTTCAAGACCTTTGCCTTTGGATGATTCCTCTCTCTTGTACACCATTAGTGTCCCACTCTGAACTGGATTACCACTACCAGCGTCCCAAAGTGCCATCATACCTTCTATTAGAAAACAAAATGAGGGCAGGTGAGATGGCTCAATGGGTAGAAGAAGTGTTTGGACTCTGTCTAGAGGGTCAGAGTTCAATCCCTAGATCCCACAAGGTGGCAGGAGAGAACCCATTCCTGAACAATGTTCTCTGAACCTCCACATGAGCTCTGTGGTTCTCTCTCTCTCTCTCTCTCTCTCTCTCTCACACACACACACACACACATACACACACAATAAAACACCCATCACATCATGTAAGTGTGAGGACTGGGATTCAGAACCCCAGAATCCATGGTAAAAGCTGGGCAGGTGTTGCAGCTCCCCGAGAGCTGAGACAGGAGATGGGGAGGGCAAGCTGGCTGGCTAGAAGAGCTGAAATTCAAACTCCTGGTTCAGTGCGAGATCCTGCCCCAGCAAAGCGAGGGACACACTAGACACCAACCTCCCATCACTACGTGCACAGTGCACACATAGAGATGTGCATGTACACCTGCATGTACATGTGCACCCACATACATGCAACATGCATGCATAGATGCACACACACATCCAAGGGGGGAAAAACCAAAGCAAATGAACCAGCCGACCAAGACACCAACCAGTGAGGAGACACACATGTGTGATACCAGCATTCTGGAGGCTAAGGTGGCAGGGTCATGGGTTAAGTCCATAACACCAGAGCTTTTGTCCCCAGCCTCCAGCAGAAACCATTCTTGTGAAGGTCACCAGTGGTCACCACATGGTCCACACTAGATGTCCTACTTTGCTTTATATTTTTGTGATAAGTGTCATAACCAAAAGAAACGTGAGGAGAAAATGGCTTATTTCAGCTTTCAGTTTATAGTCCATCACTGAGGGAAGTCAGGGTGGTTGTTCAAGGCAGGAACCTGGAGCAGGAACTGAAGCAGAGGGCATAGCAGAACATTGCTTACTGGCTTGCTCAGCTTGCTTTTGTTGTTGTTGTTGTTTTGTTTTTTGAGACAGGGTTCCCAAAACCCTGGCCCGGCTGTCCTGCAATGTACTAAGTAGACCAGGTTGCCCTTGAACTCACAGAGATCTGCCTGCCTCTGCCTCCTGAGTGTTGGAACTAAAGGCGTACACCACCACTGCCTGGCTTCAGCTTGTTTTTTAATGCGACTCAGGACCTATGGGTTGTTCCTTCCACATCAATCACCAAGCAAATGTCCCACAGGCTTGTCTACAGGCCAGTCTTGCAGAGGAATTTTCTCAGCTGAGGATCTCTCTTCCTAGATGTGCATATGGAGGTCAGAGAAAAACTTGTGGGGGCCGGTTCTCTCCTTCCACCCTGCCGGTTCTGAGGACCCAACTCAGGCATAACTTGTGGGGGCCGGTTCTCTCCTTCCACCCTGCCGGTTCTGAGGATCCAACTGAGGCTTAGCAGTGAGGGCGTTCACCTGGTGAGCCATCTTCACAGTTGTTTTGAGACTGGGTATTGCTTAAACCTGAAATTCTCCTGCCTCAGCCTCCAACACGCTGGGGTTACAGATTCGTGCCTCCGTGCCCAGCTCAGTTCTCTCTTGACACTCCCCCCCCCCAACTTCCCCTCCTTTTTGGTGCTGGAGACTGTATCCAGAGCAAGTGTTTTCCCACTGAGCAACGTCCTCAGCCTATTTCAATAGACTTTGATTGGCTCTCCACATTGTGATAGTCTTTCCTACATCTCTTCTCAATCCAAAGCCTGGAATGATCATTTTGCCTTTTTGTTTGTTTTTTTTTGATATAGATTTTCATATTATAGTTGAGTGCTAGGATTACCTATGTGAGCTGCCAACGGCCTTTTATAATCAGAAAGCAGGTCATGCTGCCCTTGTGACCAAATCTCTTCAGGGTCTGACTGTTGTATCTATTATCAAATCTTATCCTGGCTCCAGGTGATTGTTCGAAGTCCAGAAACTTCTCTTCTGGTCACTTAGTATTTCTGTCTCACAGATTTCCTTACTATTCTTTGAACACTAAGATGGAGTTTACCCCTAGTGTGACACCAACGTGGGAACACCCTCCTGTAGACGCCTCTGAAGGGTGCTCTGTTGCCCTGAGTCCTACGCACCCAACAAAGTCACTTGAGTCTGTCACCTGGACCTTGTGTTCTGTTTTCTTTTTTTGAGACTGGATTTTACAATGCAAGCCAGGTGGGTCTCAAACTCATGATCCGGGTTCAGAGATTAAGAGCACTGACTGCTCTTCCAGAGGTCCTAAGTTCGATTCCCAGCAGCCACATGGTGGTTTACAACCATCCATAATGAAATCTGGTGCCCTCTTCTGCCCCTGCAGGTACACCTGCAGACAGAACATTATATACATAATAAATAAAATCTTAAAAAAAAAAAACAACTCATGATCCTCCTGCCTCAGCTCCCTGAGTGTTTGAATTACTGAAATATGATACCATCCCTGGCTACACCCTGTTTTTACAATCATTGCCTAACACTGCTTTATTGCTTGCTGGTCTGTTCATTGTTAGTCCTTATTGGAACCACTAGAGGACAAAAATATAATGTGTAATATTGTAACCTAATTACATCTTAATTTGTTTTATGCTCAGTTCTAAAATATGGCAACACTTCATTCTATAAAACAGATAGTTTTGTGGGTTTTTTTTTTTAGGTTTATTTGTTTTCCTTTGGTTTGCCTGGTATTGTGCTGAGGATCAAACCCAGACTCTTGGGGGTGTGAGGCAAGCACTTCCCGACTGAGCAGAACCAACTCAGCCTGAGGATGTTGGTTTTGCAGACAAAAAGAATTTAAGAGAGCAGAAACACAAAGACAGCCATTTCAAAGTGATTTTTTTTCTTTAAGGAGGAGATAGGGAGGTAGAACAATAGGAAAAGAACTTATTAGCTAACACCAGCAGATTTCAAGTGACTTCTTTGTGTGAAGGTCAGAGCAGAAGGGACTTTGTGATCACAGCACGGAATCTGGCAGGTTTGGAAACCGGAAGTGTGGCTGATATCTCCCTGATCTTGGTTTCCCAGACAGCCAGAGAGCACCTTAATTTTGGTGTGCTGATGAGTAACTTCATTTTGAATTTTAGCCTGGCCTGCTAGGGCACAGTGGAGGCACCTAATGCTAAACAACGGCCTCCTGTCGCTTTTTTATTTAACAGAATATAAATCCAGATATCGAAGGTGCTACTTTGTCTTCAGGTGGGGCAGGGATAATGTGATTACCATGACAGAATAGCTATCTTAGATAAATATCGATATATTTAAGGCTGAGATAAGCTGCTATCTATCTTGGATTTGCCTGTAATACGGAAGGTGAGGTGGCTGGTGGAAGACTGAATTTATGTCTCTTAAGCTGGGTGACAGACAGCAGGGGTTCACTATATTGACTTCTCTGTTTCATGCAGCCTGCTTTTGAAAATATAATATATACTACAACCTATGCACCAAAGGGAACAGGAACATAGACTTTGTTTCCTGTCAATGAGACACTTTGCCCTAGTGGTGCTGCCTTGTAGGTCCCCAGTGTATGAGGAGGCTCTCGGCCCTCATATGACTACTGAACTGAGGCCGGGGACTAATATGTAGGGACACTCCACTCCAGAGGAATGGAATGGAAGGGATGGGGGTAGAGGATGGGAGGGCGGAACTGGGAGGGGTGGAAAGAGCACTGTGATGCAGATGTAACATGAAGTAATAAATAAACATAAAAAAATATAATTTTAGGCTGGGCAGTGGTGGAGCACGTCTTTAATCCCAGGACTTGGGAGGCAGAGGCAGAGTTCCAGGACAGCCAGGGCTACACAGAGAAACCCTGTCTCAAAAAAAAAAAAAACCAACAACAAAACCCAACCAAACCAAAACAAAAATACCAAACCCCAAAACAACCAACCACCCAAAACCATAAACAAAACTTTATTTAATCTCGCCTGTTTTTTCTTTTTACCAGAAACATGTAGCAAAGTCAGGAAGAAAATGCAGACCCCTAATTAGGTGAAAATTTGTGGAGCCATCACTTGGAACTTTGCCAAACCATCTTCCAATGCAGAATATAAAATCCATGGCAATGCAATATGGTCTTTTAGGAGATGCCTAATACTATACAGTTTATCAGACTAATAGAAAAAAATCCTAGTACAAATTGGATTACAGGTACAAGACTGTGCTTAATCCGTACTGGCTGGCTGCTGGCCATTAGGGATGAATCTATGGGGAGCAAACCCCTGTTGCCTGAAGGAACTTAGCTGCAAACACCTCAGATCTTTCTCTTTTCTCCTGGAGTCTCCATACAGTTTTGTCTCTTGCTCTCCCCAACAAAGGATCCATAGGCTTTTGAGGAACCTCACACGAAAGATACAGATTATAACAAATAGATGATGAAAGGGGCTGAAGAAAACATCCCCAACTGCAACTGATACACTCCCAGAGGCAAGACATGTGCCTACCATTTGGGGGGGGGGGGGGGGATTTTAACAAGCCTAGGCCTGAATTGTGCAATCCTAGCCCATCTAAGCTAGCTCATAATTCTATTACCCAAATATGACCCCATATATACATACGTCCCTTTGGACTATTATTCTCCACGCTGTGGCGATGTTCCAGGCCATGTGGAAGAATCTTCCTTAATCTACCCCATGGCATGTCCTCCTTGTTTGCTCCTTGCTTCTCCTGTGAGCTTCTTCCTCCCAAGATGCTCTCTCTCTCTCTCAAAAGTCGGCACACCTTAGTCCTGCCTACCTCTGTCTTTGCCCAATCTCCAGGCCTCAGCATTTATTTAACCAATCAGAGACAAAGTAAGTAACAGACACAAACAGGACCAATCAACATTTAGAATGCTTAACACCACCCCATCATTTCCCTCCTTTTGTTTAATAAAAAGGCTAATTTTCAAAAACTCACATAGTAAAAACAATAAGAACAAATATGAAACAATCAAGAAGCCGGGCGGTGGTGGCGCACGCCTTTAATCCCAGCACTCGGGAGGCAGAGGCAGGTGGATCTTTGTGAGTTCGAGGCCAGCCTGGTCTACAAAAGTGAGTCCAGGACAGCCAGGGCTACACAGAGAAACCCTGTCTCGAAAAAACCAAAAAAAAAAAAAAAAAAAAAAAAGAAACAATCAAGAAAACCATATATAAAAGTTACATATGTAATGTTTAGCCTATTTGTATCAGGCAATCTCAAAGGAAAAATAATCATCTATCTTGGTGTGTTTGAAGTTCTGAACATAAATATTTTTATCATATCCCATATTTTCTTTTAAATCCTAAATAACTCAAGTTTAATTGAACTTTTATAGCTATTATGTCTTCAACCCCATCAAAGACATAAGAAGGGATACATTTAATATTGGAGTGAATAGGAAGCATAGAAAAGCAGCTTCCAAAAAGAAAAAATTGACATTTTGCTGCCTAGAGAGTCCCAAATATCTCTCAATACCGTTGAAGCATCATCTTCAGCCTTCTGGCCAAGCATATCTCACAGACATAATTGTGCAGCAGGAAATAAGGATTTTCCCATTCTGTCTCTGCAGAATCAGGACATAAACTTACCTGCATTTAAGCTCTGGCCCATCTTTGGACTGTATATAGTCTGTTGAGAGAGGAGGGACATTTTGTCCAGTAGGAATTATCTCCTGATGGGAAATTTCTTTTTGATGCTCATTGTTTTCTTCCAAGTCAAATGGGAGCTGTCAGGAACTAACTATCTTAAAGTCAAACAATTATTTTTTAAATAAATTTATTTATTTGTTGCTTCAGGTTATATTTCCATCATAGTGTCCTCTTTCCCCCCTTCCCAGCCCCACCCTCCCACCTTCTACCCCCTAACCCTTCCATCCCACTCCTCTGGAGTGGAGTGTCCCTACATAACAGTCCCTCACCCCAGTTCAGAAGTCATATGAGGGCCAAGAGCCTCCTCATACACTGGGGGCCTACAAGGCAGTACCACTAGGGAAAAGTGTCTCATTGCCAGGGAGAGAAAACTAAAAAACAAACAAACGAACAAACAAAAAATAGTCTATGTCCATGTTCCCTTTGGTGTGTTGGTTGTAGTATCGATATCCTCTACTATATAGCTAAAATCCTACTATAAGTGAATAGATGCCATGTGCATCCTTCTGAGTCTGGGTTAGCTCACTCAGGATGAGCTTCTCTAGTTCCATCCATTTGGCTGCAAATTGCATAATTTCATTGTTTCTGATAGCTGAGTAATATTCCATTGTGTAGATGTACCATAGTTTTTAAATCCATTCTTTGGTTGAGGTATATCTGGGTTGTTTCCAGTTTCTAGCTATTACAAATAAGGCTGCTATGAACATAGATGAGGAAACTTGCTTATGATTCTGTGAGGAGTCATTTGGATGTATGCCCAGAAGTGGTATGGCTGGGTCCTGAGGCAAAGCTATTCTGAGTTTTCTAAGATATCGCCATACTGACCTCCACAAACAATTCTTGAAATAATAATGTCTTTAAATGCCATTTTCTGTATTCCTCTGAGGGTTTTGAAGACATTTATTGATTTATAATTCTGTCATCTTTGAACAAGCAAACTGTAAAATTCTATCAAAATTAATCTTATTTTTTATCAATATACAAAATTCTATACCAATATATCAAAAGATAACTTTATTTTAAGAATAATAATAGTTTTAAGTTCAGAGCAGATTCAATAATCTATCCTTATATCTTATCATTTCTATATTATATACATATATTCCCCTTCTTTTTCTTTTCAAGTCCTTTCCCCCTATATAAGAGAGAAAGAAGGATAGAGGAAAAAAAAAGAAATAGAAAAGTTCTTGAGTCCAACCTCCTAAACCTTGCTTAATAAAACCATTCAACAATTTGTATCCAACCTCCCTAAAAAACTTCTATAACATATCAAACGACCAAAATATTATCCCCCAACCTTTTGTGAATGGGGCATCGCTCTCTTAAAATAGCTTCCTGCTGAACTGGGATGTGGAAAACCTGGTTGGAGGCCCAAATAAAGTGGAAAAAAATGGTTAAGCAATTTAATAGTAACATTTGTTGTTCAGTCTCTATGTGCTCAGCAATTTGAATGTCCTGAGCAGTTTGTAGTCTGAAGTTGAACTTTGCGTGGGGAAATTCAGGGCTTTATTGAAGTCCTGGCTGGAACAGTCTGTGAGCTGGACCATCTGGGATTGCCTTGTCTTCTTTGGTGTTTGGTTCCTTTGTTCTGAAAATATATAATTTCTTACAATTAGCATATCTCTCTATTTTTTCTTTTGAGACAGGATTTCTCTGTATATCTTTGTCTTAGATTTATTTTGTAAACCAGGCTGACCTTGGTGAAGGTCAGGGATCCGCCTGTCTTTGTTTCCCAAGTGTTGGGATTAAAGGCGTGAACCATCATGCCTGCCCAGTGATTAACATATCTCCCTTAGGGCCTAAAATCTCTCTTGAAACCAGTTTTCCTGTGGGAGCCCCACATCTAAGGAGACTGGCTTGTGACCCCTTTCTCTTTATATCTTTAAAAATCTCTTATATTTTAGCATCAACAAACAACAAAAATATCCTTTTTACCTCCCAATACAGAAAAATCAAAGACATCTAAACAAAATTCGAGCAAAGAAACAAGAACATTCCAAAGCCTTGGGTGCCATATGTAGAAAAATAGCTAATTAAATTATTTACTAGTATTTATATTATCATTAATTAGTCAGCAGTGTTAATCCTTAACCTGCCATTATAAATAAATACACACAGACACCAGAGGAATTTTAACAAGCCTTGGCCTGAATTGTGCAATTCTAGCCCATCTAAGCTAGCTCATAATTCTATTACTCAAATGTGACCCCATATATACATACATCCCTTTGGACTATTATTCTCCATGCTATGTCGATGTTCCAGGCCATGTGGAAGGATCTTCTTTAATCTAATGTCCTCCTTGTTTGTTCCTTGCTTCTCCTGCGAGCCTTTTCATGTTGGTACCATTTAACAAAAATGGGGGTTGAGAGCAACACTCTAGTTACTGCCCACTCCCCCTCCTAAACAAACAAACAGACAAAAACCCCAAAAACAAATACCTATCTTCTCCCTAAAACCAAACCATAAAACAAAACCAAAAACCAACAAAACCCTCAGGATGATCCTAATTACTCAGACCTATAATCCTGCCTACTCAGGAGGATGAGGCAGGAAGATAACAAGTTCAAGACTGCCTGGACCACAGAGAGTTTAAATTCAGCCTGGGCAGCTTAGTGAGAACCTGTCTCAAAATGAAAGGTAAAAAGAGAGTTTGGAGAAGAAGAAGAAGAAGAGGAGGAGGAGGAGGAGGAGGAGGAGGAGGAAGAAAAAGAAGAAACCACAAATGAAAATATTAAAAAGATTTTGTATGTTCCAAGGGATGAGTAGGAAAATTCTGGTGTTTAAGGATGGGTGTATACAGAAAAGGAAGGTCTTGTTAATAATGATCCTCTGATTTTTAAATACTACAGTTTTTATTATGGAGAACATAAGGTTGATGAAGGCTCTCTTAGTTTGCTATTGATTTTAGTTATGCCAGTGACCATTAATGCATGATGCATCTTGAACACTGTCTCCACTAGGCAGTTGTGGGTCATGTAATGAGGTAAGGAATGTGCCTGTCATATTTTCACTCTAGAACAGTGATTCTCAACCTATGGGTCATGACCCCTTTGGGGATCGAACGATCCTTTCACAGGGGTCATATATCAGATATCCTACATATCAGATATTTACATTACAATTCGTAACAGTAGCAAAATTAGTTATGAAGTAGCAACAAAATAAATTTATGATTGAGGGTCATGAAGAACTGTGTTAAAGGGGTGCAGCACAGGGAAGGTTGAGAACCCCTGCTCCGGAGCCATAGACCACAGGGAATGGTGGAAACTGCGCTTCTGCTTTAGTCACATGTGAGTCTGTATAAAACCCGTGCTTAGCCCACAATCTGTACCATAAAACAAGAACTGAAATACTAGAATTACTGTTCTACATTGACTGCTGGTTCATTACTATTACAGTCTTGTGCACATGAACGTGTGCATACGCACACACACACACACACACACACACACACACACAGAGAGAGAGAGAGAGAGAGAGAGAGAGAGAGAGAGAGAGAGAGAGAAAATTTTAATAAAGAGAGGACAGAGCTGGGACATAGCTCAGCAGTAGAAGGTTGGCCTAGAATTAGAGAGGCCAAGTCTAAAAAAGTCAAACACCACTCTAAAAACATAGAAGAAAAGAAATGAAAATTATAGGACTCATTCATGAATATATGACCAAAAGGAGCAAAAACCAGGGGACAGAGAAAATAGGGGACATTAAACAGAAGACACAGTGCAAGTGACACAAGAGAATGTCCTGGGACAGAAGAAATGAGTTTCTGGGCTGAGACAACATACTGAGCTCCCAGGATGATAAAAATCTAGAAAGGCAGGCAAGCCCCACATTCTTGGGTCATAAAAACTTTTGTGGTGGTTTCTTGTTTGTGTGTGCATGTATGGGCACATGTGCACATGTGCACGTGTGTACGTGTGTGTGTGTGTGTGTGTGTGTGTGTGTGTGTGTGTGTGTTGTTTCCAGTGTTAGGGATTGATCCAGGGCCTTATGAATGCTCAGTAAACTCTGTGCCACTAAACTACAAACCTGGTTGTTTTTTGATTTTTTGTCAGGGGTTTCAGGCTCATGGATTTCCTGTCTTAGCCTAAGTGCTGGGATCATAGGCCTGGGGCGGGACATGCATAACAGTGAGGACTGAAGGAAAGGCTCTGGGGATGGAGAGGTTGTATATGAGTCCCCAGTTTGCCACTGTTACCTGCAGTCAACAAGGGCAACTTCAGCACGATAAGATGCTTCAAGGGTAACCATATTCACATCACCCTTTCTGCAGTATCATGCTATCATTGTTCTGCTTTATTGCTAGCTGTTAACTGCTCTCTATGTTTAATGAACACATTAAACTTTACCTTGGTGATGAGTGTGTAGGAAATCACAGTATGTCTTGGGTCCAGCATCATCTGTGGTTCCAGACATCCATGGGATGTTTAAAGATACACCCCTTGCAGATAAGGAGAAACCTGTACATAGAAGGAATCACCAATCAGAATGACAATGCCCTTCTCAACAGAAAGCTAAATGTTTGAATAGAGCAATGCCTCCAAAATTCTGAAAGAAAGTAAGTTTGTTTTGAAGGCTGGCTTCAAACTTGCACGATCCCTTTGTCCCAAGCTCCTGACTTCTGGGACTACAATGTGTGCGGTCACATCCAGTTAGGAAAATAACCTTCAATTTAGAAAACTATACACAGCTAACCGGGCCCAGCAAGATGGTTAAGTGGAAGAAAGCACTTGCCACACAAACCTGACGGCCCGAGTTCAGTCCCTGAAACCCACAGTGGAAGGAGGGAGCTGATTCCTGAAAGTTGCCCTCTGTCCTCCAGACAGGTGTCGTGGTGAATCCTCAGTGAATGCATGGATGTAAAAATAGAGAATATACATTGTTTCTAAGTACACACAGAGCATTTATAGATAACAGCGGCCACTGGGTCATATGACAATACATTTTATATCTGTATTCTGCTGCTTGAGGATTGTGCCTGCTGAGCCGTACGCCATCACTGTGGTATACTCCTTAAACATCTCAAGACTTGAGAATGCAAACCAACCACAGTCTTTTGGATCACATTACAGTTATGCTAGAAATAAAATCTTCTTTAAAAGGTTAAAAGATGCATTTGGACAACTGAAAACTGAACTAAATAATATTTACATTGGTAGTGGAATACCTAGAAGTTACCTGGCAATGGGAGCACTAGATATAAGAACCCACAAGATGCAGCTAAATTAGTCTTGAGACAAATGTGAAGGGTGCCCTTGCTATTATGAACCCAGCCCTCTGGAACCACAAGATCAAATAAACTCTTCTATAAGCGGTTTTGGTCATGGTGTTTTATCAAAGCAAAAGAAAAGTAACCCCTCCCCTCCCCTTCTCTTCCCTTTCTTCCTTCTTCTTTCCCTCCCCTCCCCTCCTTCCTCTTCCCTTTGCTTCCTACAGTGCTGGACATTGAACCTAGAGACCGGTGGACGATAGGCAAATGTTTCCCCCGTGAGTTTTATTTTTGGCTCCTGCAAGCTGTCTTATGGACGATAGCTGCCAATCATTTGACCCAATTTCTCATTTGTAATAAACCTCCTGGTGTTGTCATCCCATTTTCCCCCTCTCCAGACCCCTCCTCTCATTCTTGACTCTAGATTGTGGATGCCAATGTTAAAAGGCCCAAGCGTTGCTGACATACAAGCTTATTTGGTACCATAACATAGCTCTCTGTGACACAGCCACACCAGCCTCCCTGTGGTTCTCAAATGCACCTGCCAAGGACTTCAGTCTGTTCTTTTCCTGCTGTCTGAAGGTTTTTTCTTTCCTCTTAGCCTAATTCTCTGCTATTCGTCCTTCTGATGTGATGCAAATGTTACTTCCTCAGAGAATACTGGCACCCCACATTCCTGGCCCTTGATTGTGTTCTTTGTCAGAATAGTCACTTGCAATCATAGAGTAATTATATAACACTTATATAATTACAAAATATATTATACAATGATACATTATATAGTTACCATCTCACTAACTACAGTGATTGTATGATTAAGAGTGACCTCACCAAGTAGAAGGCATAAATGTAAGAATGACAGTTCATTTTGTTCACTTATGTCCCCATAGTCCCACAGTGATTGGGACAAATTTGACATGCAGCTAAATGTTGCTGAATGAGGAGCTGAAGATGGGGCAATGGTTAAGAATAGTTACTGCTCTTGTGGGGTCCTGGGTTCAGTTCCAGCACCTCCATGGTGGCTCACAGCCATCCTGACTCCAGCTTCAGAGGGCCCAATGCCCTCTTCTGGCCCCCACGAGCATGGTGTGTATGATTGGGCATACACTTAGGCAGGCAAACACTCATACATACAAAATAAGTATGAATCTAGAAGCAAAGTTGCTGAATGAATCAACATGGGTTCTGTAAGTGTTAATGCTTGCTAGACAACTGGATATATGAATCCATAGCCCAAAAGAAAGACATGGGCAAGATTCAGATTTGGCAGCTCTTGGCACACAAGTGGTAGTAGACATTATCACCTAGAAATTGGGCTTAGAGTGAAAACACAGGATCCATCCAGCACAGAGTCAAGATACTCAAATTGTGATTGTTGGGTGTCTGTTATCATAATAAAATACTCCAAAAAGTCACCGTAAAGGAGCCAGGCTGTATTTTCAGGTTTTGTGCCACAGTGCCTTGGCTCTGTTGTCCTTCTCCTGTGCTGAGACACAGGTGGGAATGATGGTGGAGCAAAGCTTCCTACTTTGTGGTATCTGGGAAGAGGTGATGGCCAGGGTTCCAATATTCTCTTCAATGGCAGCCCCCACTCCTGCCCAGGGATCTAACTTCCTTCCACTAAGCCCCATCTCCTAAAAGGATATCCCCTACCAATAGTGCCACAGGCTAGGAACAACTTCAAACACGGACTTGTAGGGCCCACTCAAGATCAAAAGCATAGCCCCAGCCATTGACTAAAAAAACCACATTTCTGGTGGTTATGGTGGAAAAAAAATATAATTTCAGCAGTTGAGAGGCTGAAGCAGGAAGATCATGAGTTCAAGGCCAGCCTGGGCTATATCAAAAACAAACAACCAAAAAGAGGGGCTGGGAAGATAGCTGTCTATAACATGCTTGCTGTACAAAGCTGAGCATGGTGGTCTACACTTGGAATCACAGTGTCAGGAAGGCAGAGGTGGGAAGATCCCTGGGGCCCACTGGTCAGTCATCCTAGGTGGCAAAACCCTAGTCAGTTAGAGATATCCTTAAAAATAAACATAAACAAACAAACAAGATGGATAGAATAACTGCTGAGGTTGTCCCGGGCTCCTCAAGCACACTCACGCATACACACAAAACAAAGAAGACAGACAAGAAAACAAAGGGTGAAAAAATAAGAAAGGGAAGAAAACCTTTCTCAGCTGCCGGCTCCTCTTGCTGTGCCCCCACTTCCAGCCACAGCTACAGTATCATGCTTTTAATCACCTTGTTATGACTGAGAATGTCCCCGGAGGCTCAGATGTCTTTATTCCTAGTCTTCAGCGCTTTTGGTGTAGGTTTATGAAGTGTGGCCTTGCTGGAGGAAATATGTCACTGGGGTTGGGCTTTCAGGTTTCAAAGCCATTGGGCAGTTGTAGTTTTTTCTCTCTGCCTCCTGATTGTGGTTTGAGATGTGAGTTCCAGCTCATGCCTCGCTGCTCCAGCTGCCATGCCTGCCTGCTGCCATGCTTCCCCCACCATGATGGTGATGGACTCTTGTCATTCAGGAACCATGTGCCCAAGTACGTTCTTTCATCTATAGTTGAGTTGCTCACGGTGTTACTTCTCAGGGATAGAAAACTAATACAGCCATTTCTGCTGCACAGCATTCTGCCCCCCTTTTAGTACCATGTCTAATTAATGACCAACTCTCGCTGATTCTGTCTCTGAAATTGTCCTGTAGAGACCTGCTCCCTGTCCCAAAATGGCCCTAGTCCAGGAACTACTCACTTGTCTCCTGCCCTGCAACAACTTGCCACCTATCTCAGTATCCTGCAGCCTTCATTTGGTCCCAGACTGTTTTATGAATCATGGACCAATTGTGCTTCTATCCTGCTCCGAAGTCTTTGGTGGCTCCCCACTGAACAGAGCAGTGGTCTCTCAGGCTGGTGGGGTGAGGACCACAGTCACTGGGGGATTTAAAGCTAGACACTTATCTGCCAAAAAAAGAAAATGATAAAAATAAAATGGACTAGAACTGGCAGGGATAAAAAGATACAGACATAAACACCAGAACTACAGGGGGATTTATGGCTGGTACTTCACAGCTAGGAATAAGGGGCTCTGTGAGTGCCCAACTAAAGTGGCTACATGGGACAAGATGTGGAGTGCATTTCAAAACACAGAAATGGACAATATAATATGATCTATCCTGAATGTGATCTAGGTTAGGAAGGAAGTAGACGGTGACTCTGTGTAAATGTCAAACAAATTTAAAGTTTCCATAATAAAGAAATGATGAAAGCTTAGTGTGGGGGCACATGCCTGAACCTCAACTGTGAGAGTCAGAGGCAGGAAGACTAGTTTCAAGGCTAACCTTAGCTACATATGAGTTTGAGGCCAGCCTGGAGTATATCAGACTGTCTCAAAAAACAAAAGAACAACCCCCCACCCCTAAACCAAGAGAAATTAGAGCCATTTGAAGAGACACAGGTTAACTGTATTTAGACATTCGTGGGACAAAAGGATCATTAAGTACTCCACGAACAGGCATAGCTTTCATTTTTCAACAAACCAGTTGAAAATAAATTGAGTTAAGAAATAAAAACAAGGCCGGGTGGTGGTGGCGCACGCCTTTAATCCCAGTACTTGGGAGGCAGAGGCAGGTGGATCTTTGTGAGTTCGAGGCCAGCCTGGTCTACAAAGTGAGTCCAGGACAGCCAGGGCTACACAGAGAAACCCTGTCTCGAAAAAACAAAAATAAATAAATAAATAAATAAATAAAATAAAAACAAGGTAGACATAGTGCCACATGCTTTTAATCCCAGCGGGCAGAGGCAGGTGGATCTCTGTGGGTTCAAGTCTAGGCTGGTCTACAGAGTGAGTTCAGGACAACCAGGGCTTGTTACACAGAGAAACCTTGTCTTGAAAAACAAGCAAACAAACAAAAGCAAACTAGACTTAGCCCATGAAAGTGTTGGGTAACCTCTCAGGTACCCCTTCTCCTACAATGCCCTCTGCTGGTAACTTCCTGCCACAGCCGGTCTTCACTTCACCCACAACGTTCCTCAGGTTCTGTTATTTCAAGTGGATAAACCTACCGCTTGAGGAAGCCATCAGCTGAGAAAATAACATCTAAACTCCCATACAGAGGCGACAGGCTCGCTCTCTAAACCTGTTTCATAGCATCTTTTGTCCCACCACCCCTCTTGATGTCCTGCCTTTGGGTCCTTGGACCATCCTATATTTTCCCATGTTAAGGTGTTTCTCTTCTGCCTGAGATGTGCTTCTCTCCACTGTTGCTGTATAAAATTTTGCCTTACTTAAGACCCATTCAAATACCCCTTCAAAACTGGGCATAGTGAAACATGCCTGAATCCTAGGACTTGGGAAGTAGAAAGGGGAGGGTTGCAAGTTCAAAGCCAACATGGGCTAACAGAGCAAGATCTTATCTCAGGGTAAGCAAGGGGCCACTGAGGTTATTCAGTTGCTAAGAGCAATTGCTGTGCAAGCTGGATAACCTTCGTTCAGTACTCCACACCCGAGTATAGGGAAATACTGGCTTCACAAACTTGTCCTAGGATGTCCATGTTTGCTCCGTGACATGGGTGCCCCCCCCTTTATGCATACATTCACACACAGAGTAAAAAGTTAAAGGGTCTGAGATGATTGAGCCAGTAAGAGCTCTCGCTTCAAGCCTGAAGACCTGAGTTAAACCTCAGAACACACATGGTGGAAGGATGAAACAGACGCCCTTAAGAGTGGCATATCTGCAACTCAATCTATAAAATAGATGAATGGAATAAAAATTAAAAAAAATTTCAATTTTAAAAATAAACAAGCAAAAATAATAAAACAGTGTCCATGATCCTGACGGCCTGCGTCCATCCCCAGATGCACACAGTACGAGCAGAGAATTAACTTTGGCAGCTCATCCTCTGACCTCTATAACTATTGTGTGCAAACCCCCTCACCTGCCTGCCTGACATAAAAACATAAAACAAAAAACCACAAACAACACTTCTACCCAAATCCTGTTCCTCAGGGACAGCTGCCCAAATGAATCCAACCTGCCTTTTCTCCTTCTCTCAGAGTCATTCTGTGCTTTCTCACAGAAGCCTTTCCAAATTGTATACATTTATAGAGCCTGATGTTTTTGTCTTTTATGACCATACTTAATGGTCATGTTTTTATCTCTAAGATAAAATTATTTTCAGTCCCTCCTTTCTTGATACATTGAAGTGATTCTAAGACAAGAGCTGCATTGGTTACCACAGGTAGTTGGCACATGAAATAGATGCTTTGCTTTGGACTAATTAATATTTATGAAGTTACTATAAGATTCTGCTTTATAATATCTGTGAATATACATATGTTTATATCCCTCATTGGTCAGGGGCTTTTTGAAGGAAATACAGTATCTCTTTGTAAGGAGATAGATTAATATAAATTAGACTTAGTAAATATCTAGGGGTTTCTGATACAGTCTCTTAATTCAGGGCATGAAGATCAACTTGACTGTGAGCAATTAGCTTATCAGCTTATGGACTAAAAACAAGGCTGAAGTCAGGTGAAATGAGGGGAATCTCTATGGACTAAACAAGGAGGAAGCCAGGTGAAACAAGGAAAGACTCTATGGACTAAAAACAAGGTTTATGGCCTGGCATTGTTTTCAGCTGCTAAGTGGGCGGAGCCCAGATTAAGCTGAAGCAGGTGGAACAAGGAGAGATCCTATTTAATGACAAGTGGATGGAGCCAAGAGGGGCGCATGCTAGAGATCCCCATGCTAGAGGACTACATGCTAGAGGGCCCCATGCTAGAGAGCTCCGATGTCAGTGAGTCCTCATGATAGAAAGAACAATGAGTAGTTTGTATCCTCTGATGGAGAAAGTGCTGGTGGACTGATGGCCAGATCTCCCTGAGGCAGAAAGAAGCTGGTGAGCAGAGAAAGCCTCAGCAAGACAGCAAAGGCCAAGGACTAAACCCTGTGGCTCAGCTTTTGCCTAGAGGGGTTTGACTTGTCCTAACAGTGGCCTGAATGGAACTGTGGCCAGCTTTAAGGACTGAGGTAGAGCGGCAGAGTTGCTGATACAAAGGAAATAAGTTGGCCTACAGACGGCTGAGGTCTCCCAGAGAGAAGAGAGCCTCAAGCCTTATTTTTTTTTTTTTTGGTTTTTTTCGAGACAGGGTTTCTCTGTGTAGCCCTGGCTGTCCTGGACTCAATTTGTAGACCAGGCTGGCCTCGAACTCGCAAAGATCCGCCTGCCTCTGCCTCCCAAGTGCTGGGATTAAAGGCGTGCGCCACCACTGCCCGGCCTCCTCAAGCCTTATTTAAGGTGAAGTCGCCATAGCTAATTTACCTTGATGGATCTACGTCTGAGATATTCCAGAAGAAAGACTGATAAGTGCATTAAAGGGTCTACCCCAGAGACTGTGTTCCTGATGACTGAGGACCTGCCCCAGAGACTGTGTCCTTCTAAAAGGTTATGAAAACAGTTGTAATAGTTATCAATAGGTTTAATGGTTAGGTAATAGGGGTTGTAGTCATTTGTAGGGTTAGTAGTTAAGTGTTTATATTTGTTATAAGTGAATATAGTTACCAATAATTGTTGAATAATTTAAAAAGTTGGGTTTCATCTCTTGTGTACTTGGATAACATTTTTCATCTCCACTTAGGATGGGTGTACCTGGACTTGCTACTTTGTGGGTTCTCCTTTTTCCCACCTTTTATCCCTCTGGTTTTGCCCTCTATCACTAGATAGGAGAAAAAGGATAGAGGGGAGAGAGATCCCTGAATTGAAACCACAACCAACTCCCCACCCCCCCGAACAACCAATAACCACCAACCCTGCTTCTTGGGGCCCTAGCATTTATATACCCTCTGAAAAGTTCCCAGATTTCCAAATGTCACACAATCTGCAGCAGGCAAAACCAGCCCTCTCCTACAGCACGAGGCAAATCACAGTCAGCTGCTGTGCAGCAGCCCCAGATCCCCACCCCTGGGATTAAAATGGAAACATTCTTATAATTCTGTGTTTTATAAAGAAACCAAAATTCCAGAATTCTCACTCCATGTGGGGGTTTAGGTTAAAATCACTGCTGGTAAGGCTAGGCTTGATGGCCTGAGTTTGAGCCCTGGAATCCACATAGGAAACAGAACTGAATTCCACAAGTTGAGAACCAATTTCCCACTTCTGCAAATTGTCCTCTAGCCTCTAGCACCATGGCACACATGCATACCTGTACAGAACAGGTTTAGAAATGTAATAGAAGCCGGGCAGTGGTGGCACACGCCTTTAATCCCAGCACTTGGGAGGCAGAGGCAGGTGGATCTTTGTGAGTTCGAGGCCAGCCTGGTCTACAAAGTGAGTCCAGGACAGCCAGAGCTGTTAAACAGAGAAACCCTGTCTTGAAAAACCAAAAAAAAAAAAAAAAATGTAATAGAGGAACTTCACAAATTGCCACTAGAATCCCAGGGGAACACAAAGCTCACAAGCACCCCCGTTTTATCTACTTCCATGCACCCTTGGTAAGTAGACTTGTGCTAGGCACATGACATTGCAGAGTCTGGAATATTGTTCATCCAGTAGCCAGATTACTACTGCTTTAGGGCTATCCTTGGCTTGCTAGAGAGCCATTCCTTGCCCACTTCTATAGCTGACTTGACATCCTGATAAACTGATTAAAAACCTTTGGAATCTATTAACTTCACAAAATCCAGTTCTCCATCAATAGAAGAGCCACGACCATCAGATAGCATCAGAGGTCTACAGGAGAGACTCTCTCACCCTGTTGTAACTACTTCTCTGATGTACCCACCAATGTATTTCAAAATTGATTTGAATTACGACTTTCTTTGTTCTGCTGCTACAAAACCCCACAAAATCCTTCCACATGGGAATATGGAAGCTGCGTGTCTTAGTTGCTGTTTTATTGTTGTGAAGAGACAACATGACCAGGGGAATTTATAAACTGAAGCGTTTAATTGGGGGCTTGCTGACAGTTTCAGAGTGTTTTAGACTGTGATCATGGCAAGAAGCAGACGGGCGTGGTGCTGGAGCAGTAGCTAAGAGCTTTACATTCTGATCTGCAGGCAGAAGGCATGTGAAAGAGAGAGAGAGAGAGAGAGAGAGAGAGAGAGAGAGAGAGAGGCAGGGAGAGACTAGGGCTTGGCATGGGATTTTGAAACCTCAAAGCCCATCCCTACTGACACACATTCACACCTACTCCAGGGCCACACCTCCTAATCTTTTCAAACAATTCCACTAACTGGGGACCGAGCCTATGGGGACCATTTTTATTCAAATCACCACGCTGGGACAACCCAGCTCCATGTTTTCTGGGCTATGGTTGAAGGGCTCTAACAGGCTGGACCATAGCAACACAGGCCGGAGCATGGCAAACATGGTACCAACACAGGTTTTGCCTTTTAGTCCCCCCCCCCAACTGTTAGATGACATTCCTAAAGCTAGTCCCCACGGTCTGTTCCCTTATTTGGCCACTGACTCATTCCTGAGTCTGACTACCAAGGTCCAGGCTCTCTGTGTGGGTTTATGGATGTGAACTCTGGTCCTCTGTAAGAGTAGTATGTACTTTTAGTCACTGAACTCTCCAGCCCTGGCATTTCCTCTGTTCTACTATTCTACTAAAGCTACTATTGTATCTAACAAAATTAACAATACTTCTTTGGTATTAATTAATACTTAGTCCCTAATCAAATTTCTTCTTGTAAAAAAAAAAATTCCATCTATTCTATATAAACACTAGATGGTAACTTTGTTCCTCACAGGAATGAGTTAATCTTTCTGAAACTGTTTAACATGTATGTCAGAGTTGAGTAAATAAGTAAATATAGAGATGACCTTAGGAGCCACGGCTCTCACTGTCAGGAAGAGAGGCTACATATAAACAGGAGAGAAGGTGGAATGAACCCCGTGGTACAGGATTGGAGTCCAAGACATCAATATAACCTTATGTTTAACTTCATGCTCTACAGATGTAAACATATGTACACGTGGGTTAGTGCACCGATATATGCTATTTGGTGCTATACCCTGGCGGTACTGAGACACACGATACCATTGTGGCACCCAGCATAGGTTGTGCTCACATTTGCGTTTCAAAATGTCATTCTCCAAAGAAGGCTGCCAGAGCTCCCAGGAGAAAAGACTGATTCTGGTGCTGAGACAAGGACAGCAGAAGGTGAGTCTAGGTTTCAAAGGGACATGAGTCAACTTGAAAATGTTCCAATGGCCAAAGCTGGCTTGACTTGAGCAACAAAATAAATAGTTAAAATTACAGGTGTGTGCCACTATGCCCCAAAATGGCACTGTTAAAAAAATTTCAACTGACTTATGGCACAAACATCAGACAAGCCCAAATTGAAGGCGGTGCTACAAGATACCTGACTAATTTTCCTTAAAATTGCTGAGGTTACGACAAATGAAGACTGAAAAGCTGTTGCCATCCAGAGAACACTAATAAGACATGCCAATAAGATGCACTTTGTTGTACTGGACTATATCAACAGAAAGTGTGTCCATAGAAAGAGCAGTAGAACCCGAAGGGTCTCGTGTTTAGTGTATACCAGTGCACCAGTGCTTGTTCCGAGTCTTAACAGATACACTACAAACGATGGCCTCTCTGTACTATTTACAACTTTAAGTCTAACATCATTCAAGTTTAGGTTTTTACTTAAAATGAAAGATGGGAATTTTATACCAATAAGCAATGAATTGGACACAGATAAAAAGGACAGATACCTTGAAAGACAAAAACTATCAAAATTCATGCAAAATGAAAAGATAACCAACTTGACTATGTGTGCTAGGACTTAGTAAACGACAGTTTAGATTAGCATCTAGTGACATAGGGAGGAGCTTGGCATTTCTTTACTGGACGGAGCCAGTTGTGGCCCAATGATATGCCCTGTTGAAGGAGCGTTGCTAAGAAACCTTGCAAGCCATGAAGATGACATTGTTAGCCGTGAGAACCAATGGAATCCTGAGAAATTCTCAGCTGACCCTATTGTAAGAGTGTGTCTTGGAAAAGCCTGTGAAAAACTGCTGCTTTTCACCACTTTGAGATCATCACGACATGTGAAGAGATTTTTAAAAATAAATAAATTTATTTATTTGTTGCTTCAGGTTATATTTCCATCATAGTGTCCTCTTTCCCCCCTTCCCAGCCCCACCCTCCCACCTTCTACCCCCTAACCCTTCCATCCCACTCCTCTGGAGTGGAGTGTCTCTACATAACAGTCCCTCGCCCCAGTTCAGAAGTCATATAAGGGCCAAGAGCCTCCTCATACACTGGGGGCCTACAAGGCAGTACCACCAGTGAAAAGTGTTTCATTGCCAGGGAGAGAAAACTAAAAAACAAACAAACGAACAAACAAAAATAAAAAAATAAAAAGTCTATGTCCATGTTCCCTTTGGTGCGTTGGTTGTAGTATAGATATCCTGTACTATATAGCTAAAATCCTTCTATAAGTGAATAGATGCCATGTGCATCCTTCTGAGTCTGGGTTAGCTCATTCAGGATGAGCTTCTCTAGTTCCATCCATTTGGCTGCAAATTGCATAATTTCATTGTTTCTGATAGCTGAGTAATATTCCATTGTGTAGATGTACCACAGTTTTTAAATCCATTCTTTGGTCGAGGGACATCTGGGTTGTTTCCAGTTTCTAGCTATTGTAAATAAGGCTGCTATGAACATAGATGAGGAACCTTCCTTATGATTTGGTGAGGAGTCATTTGGGTGTATACCCAGAAGTGGTATGGCTAGGTCCTGAGGCAAAACTATTCCAAGTTTTCTAAGATATCGCCATACTGACCTCCATAGTGGTTGCACAAGCCTGCACTCCCACCAGCAATGGAGTAGGGTACCCCTTTCTCCACACCCTCTCCAGCATGTGCTGTTATTTGAGCTTTTGATCTTAGCCATTCTGACAGGTGTGAGATGGAATCTCAGAGTCATCTTGAGTTGCATTTCTCTGATGATTAAGCATGTTGAGCATTTCTTCAAGTGTCTCTCAGCCATTAGGGATTCCTCCTTTGTGAATTCTCTATTTAGCTCCATCCCCATTTTTTGATTGGATTATTTTGTTTCTTGGCATTTAATTTTTTGAGTTCTTTGTAGATTTTGGATATTAGCCCTCTGTCAGATGTGGGGTTGGTGAAGATGTTCTCTCAGTCTGTAGGCTGCCGTTTTGTTCGAATGAATGTGTCTTTTGCCTTACAGAAGCTTTTCAGTTTCATGAGGTCCCATTTATTGATTGTTGGTCTCAGGTCCTGAACTGTTGGTGTTCTGTTCAGGAAGTTGTCACCTGTGCCAATGAGTTTGAGGGTTTTTCCCACTTTTTCTTCTAGTAGATTTGGTGTGACTGGCCTTATGTTAAGGTCTTTGATCCACTTGGACTTAAGTTTTGTACAAGGTGATAAGTATGGGTCTAATTTCATTCTTTTACAATGGACATCCAGTTGGACCAGCACCATTTGTTGAAGATGCTGTCCTTCTTCCATTGTGCGGTTTTGGCTTCTTTGTCAAAAATTAGGTGGCCATAGGTGTGTGGGTTCATTTCTGGGTTTTCAATTCGATTCCATTGATCCACTGGTCTGTTTCTATACCAGTACCATGCTGTTTTTACTACTATTGCTCTGTAATACAGCTTGAAATCTGAGATTGTGATACCTCCAGATTTTTTTAATTGTACAGGATTGATTTAGCTATTCTGGGTTTTTTGTTGTTCCATATAAAATTGAGAATAGCTCTTTCCAGGTCTATAAAGAATTGTGTTGGTATTTTGATAGGAATTGCATTGAATCTATATATTGCTTTTGGTAAGATAGCCATTTTTATTATGTTGATCCTACCTATCCATGAGCATAGGAGATCTTTCCATCTTCTAAAGGCCTCTTCCATTTCTTTCTTCAAGGGCTTGAAGTTCTTGTTGTACATGTGAAGGGATTTAAGTCAAGATCCATGTGTCTTCTCTTTGTTCTGATATCGAAAAGCCACTCCACTGTCTTCCACTCACCCCCTGGGAATCCATGCTGGGGAGGGTGTAACAAGACACGCCATTGGCAGAGTTGGACTGCTGCAATCCAGCGCAAAAACCTGTCACAGACTCACCAAGGCAGAGTCCTTTGGAATCGTCTACCTTGGAGCTCCAAGGCACTAGAAAGGTGAGAAAAACAACAGAATTGGAAGCTGTTTAAAAAAGCTTTCAGTCTTGAAATATCTGAGCCCTGAGACCATGGAGACAATTCTTGGCTGATTGAAAAGACCGCCCTACATCAGGGTCAGAATAGATTGAATTTATAAATTGACCATGATTTTGTGGTGAAGTTAGACTGGGCTTTCGGATTGGCAAAATATTGTCCAATAAACTTTGAGATTGAAGGATCTGATGGAACAATCGTAGACCAGGCCACCTAACATGGACCTATGCCAAGAGTATTAATATCCTTTGAAGAAACTTAAAATAATGTTAAATGTTTGTTTTTTATAGCTATTAGAGTATCTTAGGTATTAAGATATTCTTAGATAGATTATAGATTTTAGAACTAAGGTTTGGGTTATAGGATTTAGGTATTTTATAGGTGATGGTTAAGTATTAATAAATATAGCTATGTGTATGTCTATCAAAGTAACTGAATTTGTAGCTAACCAGCTTCTCACAGGGAAACCCCCAAGACCTAGATGCTTTTAGACCAACTTTATCCAGATACCAAAACCAGAGATACTACAAGAAAGCTAAGTGGGGCCAGTGAGATGGTTTTCATGGTAAAATATCTGCTGCTCCAAGTCTGGCTAGCTGAGTTTGACCCCTGGGACCCATATGATGACAGGAGAGAATCACTCCTACAAGTTGTCCTGTCACCAAAAGCACATGGCACATGCACATCCCCCCCCCACACACAAAAATAAAAAAATAAAATGTAATTAAAAAGTAAAAAGGAAAGGTAAAACCAGCTCACTTCCTCTCATAAATATAAATGTGAAAATTATAAAGTTAATCACAACAAATCCAATTCAATAATATATAGAAAGGTTAATAATCATGAAGAAGTTTTCCTTAAAAAATAAGCCATATAACCCTCATAACTGTGGCCTAATTACCTCTGTTGTACCGTATTGTATTTATTATTATAAGAGAAAGAGCCATTTGTTGGACTGAAAGGAGAAACTGTAGGGGGAAATAAGATATACCTTAAACTTAAAAGAAAAAAAAAGGGAAGAGGATGGGGGGTTGAGGGTGGGAGGGTGGGACTGGAGGGGGAATAGGGAGGGGACTGCGATTGAGATGTAACTTGAAGAAATAAAAAATAAAGGAAAAAATATATTGTTGGTTTTAATATTAAAAAGGATTGTCTTTCATGCAGTGACATAGTTAATTGACTAACATATCAACAGGCATGAAAAGGCATTAAAAAAACACGCAGTTTGGGGCTGGAAAGATGGTTCAGTGGATAAAAGCGCAGACTGCCCTTTCAGAGGGCCTGAATTTGGTTCTGAGCACCCATGTTAGGCAGCTCACAGCTGCCTGTAACTCCAGCTCCAGGGGCTCCAATGCCCTCTTCTGCCTTATGCACACACACAATACAATAAATCTTAAAAAAAAATCCAATGTCCAATCCTGATTTTTTTGTTTTTGTTTTTTTTTCCCCCTGTGGTTGTTGGCCTATTTGTTTTCTTTCTTTATTTTTTTTTTAAGATTTATTATGTATACAGTGTTCTGTCTGCAGATATACATGCAGGTCAGAAGAGGGCACTAGATTTCATTATGGATGGTTGTGAGCCACCATGTGGTTGCTGGGAATTGAACTCAGGACCTTTGGAAGAGCAGCCAGTGCTCTTAACCTCTGAGCCATCTCTCCAGCCCCATTTGTTTTCTTTTTGAGACAGGTTCTCACTATGTGATCTGGCCCCAGATTCATGACAACCCTTTTGCTTCGATCTCCCAGGTGCTGGGAATGCAGGCACGAATCACCATACCCCACTTAATCTTGTTTTCTTTTAACAACAAATTATAAATAGAAAGTAATTTCCTTGAAAGGACATTTGTGAGAGGAGTATATAGCCCAGATTATCCTCAGTGGTAAAATAATGAATGCTTTTGCTTATGATAAAAATTTAGACAAGGGGGCTGAGTGTATGACCTTTAATCCCAGCACTCAGGAGATGGAGGCAGGTAGATCTATCTGACTTTGAGGCCAGACTAGTCTACATAGTGAGCTTCAGGACAACCAGGGCTATGTAGAGACCCTGTATCAACTCTCCTTCCAAATAATTTAGACAAGGGGGCTAGGGATAAGGGTCTTAGCCTAAGCAAGAAAAAATATGAAGCTGATCAGACAGGAAAGGAAAAATCAAAACTATTTTTAATCACAGTTGCCATTATCAACTGTATAGAAAATCAAAAGATTCTACAAAATGAAGTTTTAGAACTTGTAAGGGCCTTACACATGATTGGTGGATTAAAAAAATTTAACATATGAAGAATCAGTTATATTTATAGCCAATAAGCAATTTAAAACTTAAAATACAATTTACAGCAGAATAAAATACAAAATTTTTGGAAATAATTCTGACAAGATTTGTAAAAACTATGCATTGGAAACTATGGAATATTATTAAGGGAAATTAAAGGAAACCTAAATCCATGGGAAAAAAATACTTTGTCCATGAGATGGAAGACTCTATTTTCTAAGAAGTCAGTTCTTCCCAAATAGGGTTGCTGACAGAGTAGTGATTCAATACCAAAAATATACAGAATACAATATGAAAGCGTCCAAGAAAGACGGTGGCAGGTGATACTTGGACCGAGGCTGCCAGAGCACACAGGTAACGATCTGGGGAAAGCTGAAAAGCAGCTATCAGACAAGTGACAAACGGTCTAAAAGGCTGGAAGAGACCTAAGGGCAAGGCAGTGGCAGCAACAATGGGAGAAGCCAGGGAAACCCCTCCTTTCCCCTTAGTCTCAGTGCTTGCTACCAACAACTCACAGAGCAGAAGTTTCACAAACATGTCTGCCGCTGTGGTGGCTCAGCAGCCTGAAATTCTTTGCAAACCACAATCTCCGGAACCTCAAGTATCACAGGATTGAGTATATGCTGGAAGCTAAAACAAAACAAAACAAAACAAAAAACAGGAAGCTACAAGACCACAGAACACTACTGTTGACTCAAATCTGCACAACATTCAGTGAGCTGAAAAACTGGTTGGAACCAAAGTATACACTGGAACTCTCCCATAGACACCAAGCAATAGGACATCAAATAGTTAAGACCAGAAAAGAAACTCCTATATCATATTATAGTTAAAATATAAGTATACAGAGCAAATAAAGTGCATTGAATGAGAGAAATCAAATCAACAAGATGGGCCCATCAGAATAACAGTTGATTTCTCAACATAAACTTTAAAACCCAGAAAGACATGGAATGATAACATTTCAAGTTCTGAAAGACCACAGACCCTAACCCAGACTGCTAGACCTGGAAAAACTATGTGTCATAATTTATGGAGAAAGAACATTCCTTGATAAAAGTGTGCTAAAGGAATCTAAGATCAATAAGCCAGATCCATGAGTATCCTGGGATGAAGTTCTCAGACTAAAGAGAATGATAAACATACCTACGATGCTACAGGGGAAAAATAAAAGATGTTATAATGAAAGACCCAGGGGAGGGAAGTTCCTCACCTGACGCTCAGGATATCACGCCGCCCCAAAACTCGCAAGAGACCATCTTGATGCAATCGCAAGAGGTTTATTTCGGGGGGAAGGGGGGGAAGGGGGGGCTCAGTGCACTGAGGGCGCCACTCGTATCCCATGCAGGGGTAGGAGCCGCGACTACGATTTGGGGGAGAGTAGACTATTTTATAGGGGAGCACCACAGATTAAGGGGGTGGGGGAAATTACAGGTGGGAAGTACCAGCCCAGCCCATGGTTTACCACAACCCAAGGGGGAGGCGAAATACAGGTGGAATGTACCAGCCCATTAGTTAGTCAGCGGGAAACATCCTACATCTGTTTTTCTCAGGAATGAATCTAATCTTGTTTTGTTATCTACTTTGTGGTCAGCCAGTTCCTGAAACCCTGGGGGCCCGAGGCCCAATTGACCTTTATTCTTGGTTTCACCCTTTTTATGGTCAGCTGGGACCTGGCAGCTGGCCTGGCCCTACTGCCGACTTAGGGGGTCTCTTAATAATTTTTATTCCCTTCATTAACAGCATTTAAACAAATGAGGATTTGAAAAACACCGAACACTGCAAAATGACAGGAATTAAAATACACCTTTTAAAAATTTTTTTCACTTTTTAATTTTTGTAAGTTTCACATCATGCACCCCAATCCCACTCATTTCCCTGTCCCTTTGTATCTTTCCTCTGCCCTGGAAATCTCCTCTACAAAGGAAAATAAAACAAGATAATGCATAAAAACCATCCCATCACGGAAGCTGCAATGTATCACATTGTGTCCCATATATTTTTGCCCAAATATCTTTACTTGCAAATGTTCATTCCAATGAATTATTGGTCTGGTCTGAGGCCTCTGGCTTCTGCTACACCAATGGTATTGGATCCTCACCAGGCGTCCTCTTGGTCATCCTGTTGTTGCAGCTTTGAATCTGCAGGACTAGGCCTTTCACAGACTCTAGAAGTTCATAGATGAAATAGATTTAGGGGTGGGACATAATATACACCTTTTAAATAATATTTCTATTAGTGGTCTCAATTCCCCCAATCAAAAGTCAGACTAGGGGCCTGAAGAGATGGCTTGCCTGTTGGGAGTACTTGTGACTTTTGCCGAGGCTCTGAATTTGATTCCCATCACCAACCTGGAAGCACACAGTCATTCATAAGTGTAAAGGGAGTTAGATTAATATAACTTAGATTTAGTGACTATCTAGGGACTTCTGATACAGTCTCTTGATATGGGGCATGAAGATCAACTTGGCTGTGGGCACTTGGCACAGCAGCATATGGACTAAAAACAAGGCTGATGGCCTGGCATTGTCTTCATCTGCTAATAGCCTTGCCAAGTGGTTGGAGCCCAGATTAGGTTGAAGCCAGGTGAAACAAGGAGAGACTCTATTTAAGGACGAAGTAGGTGGAACCTGAGAGTTTCCATGCTAGAGACAACGAGATGCAAGGCACCTTGTATCATCTGATGGAGAAAATGCTGGTGGAATGAAAAGCTGAAAAAAATTATGGCCATCTCTCCCTGAGCCAGAAAGAAGTTGGGGGGCAGAGAAGGCCTCAGAAAAGCAGCATAAGGCCAGGGACTTAAACCTTAAACCCTGTGGCAACAGCTTTTGCCTAGAGGAGTTCGACCAGTTCAAACAGCAGCCTGAATAGAACTGTGGCCAGCCCCAAAGACTGAGGCAGAGCAGTGAGTGGCTAATATAAACTGAATAAGTTGGCTTATGGACAGCTGAGTCCTTTCAGAGAGAAGAAAGCCTCAAGCCTCATTTAAAGTAAAGCTGTCATAGCCAATTTACCCTAAAGGACCTACGACTGAGATATTCCTGAAGAAAGACTGTTGACTAAGTGCCTTAAAGGATCTACTCCTGAGATGTTCCTGACAACTGAGGATCTGCCCCATCTGTATCCGTCTAAAAGGTTAGGATTAGTTGTTAGATAATAGTTGTTATACTTATTAATAGGTTTAGTTGTTAAGTAACTGAGGTTATAGTTATTCTTAGAGTTAGTAGTTAGGTAATTGTTTATATTTGTTAAAAGTGCATGTAGTTATTAACAAATATGTACTGGATAATTAAAAAGATTTGTCTTCACATAAGTCTAGTTCCAGAGGATTTGATGCCTTTTTCTGGCCACCATAGACACCAAGCACACATGTGGTACACATACATACATGCAGGCAAAACACTTATACACATAAAATAAAAATAAATCTACTTATTTTTCTCCTAAAAAGACATAGACTAGCAGAGTGGGTTAAAAACAGGATACATATATTGGCTGCCTCTAAGAAGTACACCTCACCATCAAAGACAGACACACAGACTAGCAGAGTAGGTTAAAAACAGGATATGTGGAGCCTGACTGAATCCATCTTGAAAAAAGATTCCATTTTGTATTAAGTTTGACTCAGAGCTGACCTCCAGTTCCAGAACAACAACAAAATGTACCCAACCTCGTATTCCAGGGGTGTTCCCTCCTCATCACCAGACAGCTCACTCTGAGAAAGCACCCAAAAAGTCTAACCAAACTTTCTGATGGTCAAGCTGACCTCAGCTGGTTAGTTAGTAACAACGAGCCAATCAGAAATGGACATGACTAGCTACCCAAATGTCATCCAATCATATGGTAAAGAACCTGCTTCTTTGTCTGAGTCTCTATATAAACTTTGTACTTTTGGGTCTGGGGGCTCTCAACTTGAACTGCTGTGTCAGTGAGTGTTGAGAGTCCAAGCTCTGAGCTTGAATAAACAACCCTCATGTATTTACATCTGAGTTGGCTCCTAGGTGGTCTTTGGGGTCTTGAGAACCTATTTACATCAGAGTTGTCTCCTAGGTGGTCTTTGGGGTCTTGAGAACCAGGAAGAACAGATACATATATTGGCTCCCTTTAAGAAGTACACCTCACCATCAAAGAAAGACACACTACCTTAGGGTTAAAGGATGGAAAAGGCTACATTCAAGGGGATCTAGGAAAGAAGCAACCATCACTATTCTGATATCTGACAGAATAGACTTCAAACCAAACTATTTAGAAGACATTCTTAAAAAGGCATTTCATGTGGATTAAGTGAACAATCCATCAATTATATATGTATGCATACCAAACATAGATTCAGCCAGTTTCATAAATACTACTAGATGTAAAATCACAAATTAGCCCCAACACAGTAGCAGTTGGTGACTTCAACTTCCCATTCTCAGTGACAGATAGGTCATCTGGACAAAGCTTAATAATCCCATAGATCAAAATTAACTTAACAAACATCCACAGAAAATTCCACCCAAACACTGTGGAATACACATTCTTTTCAGTACTCTGTGGAACTTTTTCTAAAACACACATTAGGGCACAAAGAAAGCTTCAACATACACAGGAAAATTGAAATAATGCCTTGTACTCTATCTGACTGTGCAGGTTAATTTTTTTTTTTTTCGAGGCAGGGTTTCTCTGTGTAACAGCTCTGGCTGTCCTGGTCTCACTTTTGTAGACCAGGCTGGCCTCGAACTCACAGAGATCCGCCTGCCTCTGCCTCCCAAGTGCTGGGATTAAAGGCGTGCGCCACCACCGCCCGGCGCAGGTTAGTTTTTTGTGTACTTGACACAAGTTAGAGTCACCTGGGAAGAGGGACCACAGTTGATAAAAGGCTTCCATCAAGTTGTCCTGTAGGCAACTCTGTGGAGCATTTTCTTGATTAGTGGTTGATGTGGGCAGGGCTGTCTCTAGGCAGGTGGTCTTGGGTTGAATGAAAAAGCAAGCTGAGTAAGCCATGGAAGGCAAGCCTATAAGCGGCTTTCTTCCATGGTCTCTGCCTCAGTTCTGGCTTCTAGGTTCCAGCCTTGATTTCCTTCAATGATGGACTGTGAGCAGGACACGTAAGCTAAAAATCCCTTTCCCCCCAAGTTCCTTTGGGTCGTGGTGTTTATTACAGCAGCAGAATGTAAACCAAAACCCTCACCAAACTGGAACAAAGCCAGAAGTTAACAGCAAAACAATGAAAGGAAACTCGCAAACTCACAGAGATTAAACCACACACTATCAAGTGAGGAGGGGTGGATCACTGAAGGTATCCATAAGAAAACACGAAGGAGTCCTTGGGTACTGCTCCAGCTAGTGGCAGACTTCAGTACAGTCCACATGATGCTTGTGTTGCCAATGTACAGAATTCTAGAGTTATGGGGTCATGGAGGCTTCCACCTAGACTGCAAAGGACGGCCAGACAGGATGTGGCAGACTCAGAAACCACCTAGACAGTCTCTGAGAGGGTGACATGTGAGGCTGTGAAAGTGAAGCCAAAGACGCAGTGGGAACCTGAGGAGTTGGAGATGCCAGGAACATAGAATGTCTATGCAGGCAGCAAGCAGTTAGTTCAAGAGACTTTGCATGGCCTTTGATAGGAAGGCCATAGGAGAAGGATCACTCAGGACTTCTGGGGTCCACATGCCACCTTACACATCCCAATCACTATACATGAAGCTGCAGGATTTAATATCTGTGTGGGCTTCCTTTGTTCCAAGACTTTCTGCTCATCTATTATGCTGTTTTGGAATAGGGATGTGTGTGTGACTTCCTTTTTGGTTTTATAGGGGTTGGTAGCTAAGAGTTTTTCTTGAGTCTCCAAGGAGACTTTTAAGACTTGAGTGGTTAGAACTGTGAGTACTGTGAGTACTCTTGGAGACGAATTGAACAGATTTTGTATTTTGAAATGCACATGAGATTTTGGTGGTTAGGGGTGGGGTGTGCTGGGGCATGGTTAGCTTGTGAGCTTTTGTGATGTGATTGAATCCTGAAGGCTCTAACATGATCAATGGATTAATCCTTTGATGGATGCATATAATAGCATTATTAGTAGCAGGTGAAAGTAAGAGGTGGGGTTGAAGAAGTCTGGCAGCATGATTTTTCTTTTCTTTAAACAGAGTCTCACTTCTGTTCATGGCTGGCCAGGAACATTCTATGTAGATCCAGCTGCCTGCCTCTGTGTCTAAAGTATTGGGATTAAAGGTGTGCACCACCACATCCAGGTGAGGTCTATATTTTGCTGTATCCTGTTTTTGTATTCTCTTCTTCTGCTTCTGGTCACCTAAGATGAAGGACTGCCTCTGCCACGTGTTCTCCCTGTGCCTTAGTTACTTTCTATTGCTATGATAAAACACCTTATCAAGAGTTTAATTGGGCTTATAGTTTCAGAGAATTAGAGTTCATGATGATGGGATAAAGGCATGGCTAAATAAACAGCTGAGAACTCACATCTTGATCTTCACATAGGAAGCAGATAGCACAATGGGAATGATGGGAGACTTTTGAGGCCTCAAAGCCCACCCTGTGACACACCTCCTCCAACAAGGCCATGCCTCCTAATCCTTCCCAAACAGTTCCACCAACCTTGGACCAAGCATTCAACCACATGAATTTATGGGGTTGTTCTCAACCAACTGTAGCACCAACTACAATGTTCTGCCCAACTCTGTGGGACCAAGCTCAAATCAGAAGCTAAAATAAACCTTTCCTCCCTCAAGTTGTTCCCTCAGACATTTTGTCACAGCAGTGCCCAAGTAAGTAAAATACTATCTTCTTTAATTTTTAAAATTAGATCTCATGGAAAATTATGGGCACACCAGTAAATTAAATTATGCATACATAAGTAATCTTACATGGTGAAATGTAACACCTAGAGCCACAATGAAAACATCTACACAAAAATAAACGCTTAAAAACATGAGGAGTAAAAATGGAACCCTGGGGGTGGGGAAGTGACTCTGTGGTTAAGAGCACTCTCTGTTTGGCAGAGGACCTAGATTCAATTCCCAGCACACACAGGGTGACTCCCAGTCATCTCTAACTCCTGTCACAGGAGATCTGATGCCCTCTTCTGACTTCCCTGGTACCAGGCAAGAACCTGATTCACACACATATGTGTAGGCAAAACATTCAGATACATAAAATAATAATTAAAATATTTAAAATGGAATTAAAAAATATTTATTACTTCAGGTTACATCTCCATCACAGCATCTCTTTCTACCCCTCCCAGTCCCGCCTTCCCACCCTCTACCCCCTATTCCTTCCATCCCACTCCTCTGAAGTGGAGTGTCTATAGGGGTTGATTAATATAAGTTAGATTTAGTGAATATCTAGGTTTCTGATACAGTCTCTTAATTTGGAGCATGAAGATCAACTTGGCTGTGAGCAATTAGCTTATCAGCTTATGGATGAAGTCACATGAAATGAGGGGTGTCTCTATGGACTGAAACACAAGGTTGAAGCCAGGTGAAACAAGTAAAGACTTTATGACCTGGCATTGTTTTCAACTGCTAAGTGGGGAGAGCCCAAATTAAGCTGAAGCAGGTGGAACAAGGAGAGATCCTATTTAAGGACAAGTGGATGAGCCCGGAGAGGTCATGCTAAGGGCCCCCTATACTAGAGAGCTCTGATGCTAGTGAGTCCCGATGGAGAAAGTGCTGGTGGACTGATGGCCAGATCTCCCTGAAACAGAAAGAAGGTGCTGAGCAGAGAAAGCCTCAGCAAGACAGCAAAAGGCCAAGGACTAAACCCTGTGGCTCAGCTTTTGCCTAGAGGGGTTTGACCTGTCCGAACAGTAGCCTGAACAGAATGTGGCCAGCTTTAAGGACTGAGGCAGAGCAGCAGAGTTGCTGATAAGGAAATAAGTTGACCTACAGATGTCTGGGGTCTCCCAGAGAGAAGAAAGGCTCAAATCAAGCCTTATTTAAGGTGAGACTTCAGTAGCCAATTTACCCTGACGAACCTGCATCTGAGATATTCCAGAAGAAAGACCGCTAAATGCATTAAAGGGTCTACCCCAGAGACTGTGTTCCTGGCGACTGAGGACCTGTCCCAGAGACTGAATCCTTCTAAAAGATTATGAAAATAGTTGTAATAGTTATCAATAGGTTTAGTGATTAGGTCATAGGGGTTGTAGGAATTTATAGGAATAGTAATTAAGTATATTTGTTATAAGTGAATATAGTTATTAATAAATAAGTGTTTAATAATTAAAAAGTACAGTTTCAAGTGTCCCTACATAACAGTCCTCCAACACAGTTCAGCAGTCATATGGGGGCCAAGAGCCTCCTCATACACTGGAGGCCTACAAGGCAGCACCACTAGGCAAAAGTGTCTCATTGACAGGAAACAAAGTCTATGTTCATGTTCCCTTTGGTGCATTGGTTGTAGTATAGTTATCCTGTACTATATGGCTAAAATCCGACTATAAGTGAATAGATGCCATGTGTATCCTTCTGAGTCTGGGTTAGCTCACCCAGGATAAGCTTCTCTAATTCCATCCATTTGGCTGCAAATTGCATGATTTCATTGTTTCTGATGGCGGAGTAGTATTCCATTGTGTGGATGTACTACAGTTTTTTATCCATTCCTTGGTTGAGGGACATCTGGGTTGTTTCCAGTTTCTAGCTATTACAAATAAAGCTGCTATGAACATAGATGAGGAAACTTCCTTTTGATTTGGTGATAAATGGAATTTTAAAAAAATGATCAAATAACCCATTAGTATCATTTTGATATCGTGTCCCTCAAAAATCTGACATGTGAAAGCTCCAAGATTACCAGATTCAAGAGTTATAAAGTGACAGTAAGTTAAGGAAGATGTCAAGGTGTTGTCATCAAGACAGACAAGCTGATAGATGGAGCAAAATAGAGTCCAACAAATGGGCTTGCTGATGTATGGACTTTTATTTTGTAAAATATACATAAAAGTTGTCATTTTACTCTCTTTCAAATATACAATTCAGTGTCATTAGCCACATTTATGATGTTGTAAAGCCATTGGCTTTTTTTTCCTCAATTTTTTATCACCTCAATCAGAAATTGTGTGCCCACTAAACAATAACTTATTTCTCATCTCCTCCCAGTCCCTGCCAACCTCAAACCACTTCTGTATTTATGAATTTGAATACTCTACATATTTCATATAAATAGAATCATTTCTAATTCTCTCTTGTGCTCATCTTATTTTGATTAACCTAATGTTTTCAAGGATTATGCATGTGGTAGCAAGTATCATAAATTCATCCCTGCTGAGTGGGGCAGGGGCACATGCCTGCAATCTCAGCACTCAGGGGGGCAAAAGCAGGACAATCAGCCAGCACTCTTTCTAGTGGAATGATTTCATTGTATGAATTGATCACACTGTCCATGTATTATCTGTCAGTTAAGCTTTAGTCTTTTCCTACATTTGGACTATTGTGATTTCTGCTGCTTTGAATTTGGGTAGGTATTGTCTGATGGAGTTTCAATTCTTTGGAATAGATTTCTGACGCTGTAACTACTGGATAATATGGGTGGTTGGATGTGTATTTAATTTTTTGAAGAGTCATACTGTGTTCCATAACAGGCATACCTTTTATATTTTATCCAGCAGTGTGCAGGGTTTTCTATAAACCTGACTGACATTTATTATTTTAATGTAAAGAATGGACGTAAAGAATGACAGCCACCAGGCAGTGGTGTCTCACGCCTTTAATCCCAGCACTCGGGAGGCAGAGGTAGTCAGATCTCTGTGAGTTCAAGGCCAGCCTGGTCTACAGAGTGAGTTCCAGGATAGCCAAAGTTATGTGAAGAGACCATGTGTCAAAAAAAATAGCAATTCTAGAAGTGTGGAATGGTTTGTGGCTTTGATTTATATTTCCTTAATGACTAATAACACTGAGTACCTTGCAGCCTAAGTACTTCTTATATCTTCTTGGTCATTACATCACACACAAACAGGAATACACATGTAAAGATAGCACCAAATTTAAGAGATGGAAATATGGTTCAGTGGTTAAGGATGCTTGCTGCTCCAAGAGGACCTGAGTTCAGTTCCCAGCACCCATGCCAAGCAGTTCACACCTACCTGTAACTCCAGCTCCAAGGAATCTGACTTCTGCAGGTCCCAGACATATATGCACAAGTGTGTGCATGGACACACCCATAAATAATAAGTCTCTTTTTGATTTGATAATTTTTAAGTAGTAGTAGAAGGATGGAGAAATGGCTCAGTGGTTAAGAACACTTGTTGCTTTTACAGAGAACTGGGTTCAATTCCCAGCACCCACATGGCAGCTCCCAGCTACCTGAAAGTCCAGTCTCAGAGGATCTGATGCTACGTGTAATGCAACATTTTGATCTCTGTGGGCACCATACATACAGACAAAACACTCATACACATCAAATAAAATAATTAAAGCCAAGAAATATTTTTCTAGGAAGAGGGTGAGAGGGTGGAACTGGGAGGGGAGAGGGGGCTGTGATCGAGATGTAAATTGAATTAAATATACATATATATATATATATTTAAATGCTAGACTTGGGCCTGGTGCCGAAGGCCTATACTCTTAGCTATTCTGAAGACCAAAGCAAGATGTTTACAAATTCAAGGACAGCCTGGGCTACAAAATGAATTCAAGGCCAGTTTGGGAAACTTATAAAGACCTGCTTTCAGAATAAAAATGTAAAAAGTGCACTAGGGATATAGGATTGTCTAGCACTCCTGAGCCTCAAATTCAAACTCCAGGATTTGAAAAAAAAATCATGATAAAAAAATAAAATAATAAATAAAATCATGATAAAAATATCATTGGCTTTGAGTATTTTTAAGATAATAAGTAATGAAAAAGAAAAGAAAACTCACATTCCCAAACAAGGTCTGGTAGCACATTCCTCACCCATTCTCCGAGGTAAATAAATTGATTACTTTTAGTAATAATTTAAAATGCAGCCAGGCATGGTGGTGCATGACTTTAATCCCAGCACTCAGGAGGCAGAGTCAGATGGATCTCTGAGAGTTCAAGTCCAGCCTGGTCTACAAAGGGAGTCCAGGACAGCCAGGGCTCTGTCACAGAAAAACCCTGTCTCAAAAAACAAAAACAGAAATAAAAATATATTTATCCACTTATTTACCATGAGTGTGTGTGTGAATGTGTGGCACATGCAAGTATGTTCAAGCCACGAGGCTCGGTTCATTTATTCAACCAAAAAAAAAAAAAAAAAACCTAAACTTTTTCCTGGAGATCTGTTTGTTCAGAGTTTATAGTTAGTCTTCCTCTATCCATGTAACTTTAGTTTTTTTCTATTTCTAATTTATGGTGTACTTTTTATAGAAATTTTTTAAGATTTATTTTTTTAACTTATTTTATGTATGGGTGCTTTATCTGCATGAACATCTACAATCAGAAGAGGGCATCAGATCATGTTGTGGATGGTTGTGAACCACCATGTGGGGTTGCTGGAAATTGAACTCAGGACCTCTGGAAGAGCAGCCAGTGCTCTTAACTGCTGAGCCATCTCTCCAACCCCTCTCATTTATGGTGTACTTTTAAAGCGTCTGTTATTTTCACTTCATTTTAGATTATGTCAAAACTTCTATGGCTTTGCGATTCTGTTTTCTTTTGTTTGGGGGGTCGTCTGTTGGAACACGAAGAGGCTCGGTTTCGCTCCTCGGTTCCACAGTAACAAGGGACCGCTTCGAAGACCTCTTGGGCTTCTCAGGCCACCGTAGGACCCATGTGTCGAGGAAGCTGGCCTGGGTGCTTCTGCAGCTGCGCAGAAGGATATGCGCCCGGCCCCGCCCACGCCCGGCCCCGCCCACTCCACGCGTTGATTCTTTCAGGCCTGCGGTCGGCCTCGCACCTGTGGCCGCGGCTGTTTGTTTTCCCGCCGTTTACGGCGCCTTCTGAAAGAACCGGGCAGTCTGGGATCCGAAGCATAGGATCCCAGCAGCCAACCTGGTAGGGACGTGAGCTTGAAAGAGTCGAGCTGGAGGCCGCCCGTCCTCGCGCAGCTTCTTCCCCAGCCCGTCAGGGCCTCTTGAGTACTGCAAAGCCCCCCCGGGACCGGGGCTGGGGGGGGGGGGAAGGGTTTTATACAGATTTTTTTGGGGGGGGGGGGTTGGGAGTACAGGTTCTCACTACATAGCCCTGGCTGCCCTGGAACTCACCATGTAGACCAGGCTGGCCTCAAACTCAGAGAACCTGCCCACCTCTGCCTCCCATGTGCTGGGATTAAAGGCCTGCACCGCCTCACCCTGCTACTTAGGAAATTAAAGAAAGATTTACATTTATGGATGGAGGCGTGGCCATGCGAATAATTAGCGGGTGGGGGCGTGGCCACGTGACTAATTAGCGAGTGGTCGCTCTGCCGTGGTGCATGTGTGGAGGTCAGAGGGCAGCCTGTGGGAGTCTGTCGTTCTACCTGTAGGTCCCAGGGTATCAAACTCAAGTCACCAGGCTTAACAGCAAGCACCGTTTTCCGCTGTGCTATTTCACCTCCCCTCAGTAATTTTTTTTTTTTTTAATTTCGATCAGAATCTTAAACCATGGTAAGGCTTTGTTTTGTTTGTTTGAGACAGGGACTCACTGTGTAGCCATGGCTGGACTTGAACTCACAGGAGTTCCACTTGCCTCTGCCTCCTGAGTTCTGGGACTGAAGGTGTGTGTCACCTTGCTGGCTAAGTGTCAGAATTTTTAAGGTGGGGTGCAAAGTAACGTCATTCCCTTTGGGAATGTAGTTTGCTGTAGTTTTTTTCTCAAGGCCATGTTGATGTGCATGTTTATATGTATATGCCTACACACACATGGAATGCCCACAAATTTGTCCCCATGTCCAGTAAACTATCAAAAGTTAAGCAAACCGTGTTACTGTAACAGCTATAATTATATTATGCCCCACATTATTCTTATTCTTTCTATCTGCTCCAGAATGGATTGGTTTCATTGCAATCAGTGTTTCCGAAAAGATGGGGCCCATTTCTTTGTCACCAGCTGTGGCCATATTTTCTGTAAAAAGTGTATGACTCTGGGTGAGTGACTTCTTTTCAGATTTATCCCAAAATTTTAACTTAGATATAACGAGTATCCATTTCTCTGTGTGATGTAGCATAAAAATCACTTGGTGATAATATGGGTACTGTAGGCATCTGTCCATTTTGGAAATTAAAGGGATCCACGCCTTTAATCCCAGCACTTGGGGGGGCAGAGGCAGGCGGATCACTGTGAGTTTGAGGCCAGCCTGGTCTACAAAGTGAGTCCAGGACAGCCAAGGAAACACAGAGAAACCCTGTCTTGAAAAACCAAAAAAAAAAAAGTGTTACTCTTTGGTGTTTTGAGTTGTGTCAGGGAAAGCCATAATGGATGAAAAAAAATGATGTTGATACTTTGAAGTCTAATAAGGAATTCCATACTTATTTCTTTATTTGGCAGTGCTGAGTCTAGAATGTAGGGTTTTGCACATGCTAGGCAAGTGCTCTACCAGGGAGCTACATCCTAAGCCCCCATACAATTTAAAAAAATTACATTTATTTTCAATAAGCAGATTTTTAAAATAATTTTTGTTTTTCTCTTATTTTTGAGGCAGGATCTTACTATATAGCCTTGAGTGTTCTTGAACTCACAATCTTCCTGCCTTAGCCTCCCAAGTGCTGGGATTTCAGATATGTGCCCCACACCCACCTTCAGTACCAGGTTTATGTAATCTTCACCACAGTCCTTGGTAGAAGTTACTGGTAGCATTTTGTAAATGAGGAAATTATCTCAGAATAAATGATTGCCAATTTCTTACAACTATCAAGTTTTAGAAAGGAAACTTGGAAGTCAAGCGGAACATGGTGGCACATGCCTTTAATTACAGCCCTGGAGAGGCAAAGTCAAGCAGATCTCTGAATTCCAGACCAGCCAGAGCTACAAGTGAAAGCCTGTCTCAAAGAAAGGAAACTTGAGTTTAAGGTTTTGTTTTGGAATGTTGGGAAATGAACCCAGGATCTCTGGGATGCTAGATAACTAGTCTGAGCTATACCCCTAATCACTTACTATTTTGTTTTAATAATGTGAAAATACTTAGGGCTGGGTGAGCTGACATGGTGGTATATGACTACAGCTACTGGGGAGGCTTAGGCAAGAGGGTTTGTTAATTGAGAACAGGAGTTGGAGGCCAGTGTGGGCAGCATACAGATTCTGAGAACAATAACAACAACAGTAATAGAACAAAACTGTAAATTATCTAAAGTCCAGAAAAGGGAATTTACCCTACAGGATGCTCTAATCAAAGGAAACATAGAAGACATTCCGCTGCAATAGGATTTTGAATACTAAACTGGAGTTCACCAAGTTTAACAAAGATTATTCTAATTTAAAACAGTGCAGGCTGGACAGTGGCTCATTGGCTAAGAGCACTTGTTGATCTTACAGAGGACATGTGTTTGGTTCCCAGTACCCACATGGCACCTCATAACCATCTTGTAACTCTACTTCTATGGTATCTGATGCCCTTTTTTGGACTCTACAGTGGCTAGGCACAAGCCATATGGCACACATACCTACATGTAGACAAATGCTCATGTATGTAAAATAAAATCACATCTTTAAAAAAAATTAAAACGAGCCAGGCAGTGGTGGCGCACGCCTTTAATCCCAGCACTTGGGAGGCAGAGGCAGGCGGATCTTTGTGAGTTCGAGGTCAGCCTGGTCTACAAAGTGAGTCCAGGACAGCCAAGGATACACAGAGAAACCCTGTCTCGAAAAACCAAAAAAAAAAAAAAAATTAAAACGGTAGCCTGTGAAGTGACATGTGACGACATCATTAGGCTGCCGTGCAGATGCTTGTACAGAGTTGAGATTGTATAGAGAAGGTAAAAGTGGTGGGAAATGAAGGTAAAGGGAAGGCAGTAGCAAAGGGATAGAAATTCCTGTCCACCTGGGGAAGGATCCTGTTAACCCGCTGGTTCTCAAAATCTGTAGAAGTTTGTTTGGTTTTTTTTTAATAGAATATTTTAAATAGAGTATTTTTTGCTTGCTAGCTCATACTGAGAACAATATGAAGATCAGATTGAGAAAGAAGCCTTATTCCCCAGGGAAAGAACAGTCAGGTTAAATAATCTCTGGAGGACTTCTTCCCCTGTGGGAGTCTCATGACCTATCTGCCGATACAGAGAGACTGTTCACTATGGTGACAGCAGCTCCCTTTGGAGTGATTGTCTCTGTGAAGTACAAATCCATGTAATACCTTTTCCTGACATGGCATGTATCTTCTTTTTTTTTTTAATGGATGAACCCAGGGTCTTAGGCATGCTAAATACTCTATCACTGAGCTTCATCCCTGGCCCAGTAGCATTTATCATACCATCAGCACCACTACTAATATTACATTTCATAAGGAAAGCTTGGAAATTGTTTCTTTTGCTTTAAGATTGCATTACTTGAAGAGTAGGAGTAGAAGAGCTTCAAAGCAAGATCTAGGAATATTAATTAGCAAGGCAACAACAGGGTGGGATAACTGGGGAGCCAGCCTCCTACAGTACCTAGTGTATGTCCACAGAGAGGAGAGATGGCTCAGTGGCTAAGAGCACTAGCTGCTCTTCTAGAGGACCCAGGTCCAATTCCCAGTACCCATGTGGTGGCTCACAACTATTAACTCCAAATCTAGGGGATCTGACACCTCTTCTGGTTTCCTCAGGCATGAAACATGCACATGGTATACAGGCATATATGAAGGCAAAACATTCCTAAAATAAATCGTTTTTTTTTAAGTCACCTAAAGTGGGAGCTGGAGAGATGGCTCAGAGGTTAAGAGCACTGGTTGCTCTTCCAAAGGACCCGGGTTCAAATCCTAGCCCCCACATGGCAGTTCCCAGCTGTCTGCAATTGCTGGGCATGGTGGTGAATCCCTTTAATCCCAGCACTTGGGAGGCAGAGACAGGTAGATCTCTTTGAGTTCAAGGCTAGCCTAGTCTACAAATTAAGTCCAGGATAGCCAGGGCTACACAGAGAAACCCTGTCTCGGGAAAAAAAAAAAGTCACCTAAAGTGAAAATCATTGATATTCTCATATACATCCCAGAAGACCTGCAGATGTGTTCCAGTACTCCTATTGGCACAATAGATACTACCAGTAAATGCCACTAGTCCCAGTACTCAGGAGGCTGAAACAAGAGGGTTGCTGCAAGTTCTAGGCCAACCTAGGCTACATTTATGAGACCTTGTCTCAAAAACAAAAAAAGGAAAGAAGACAGAAAGCTAAGCATGGTGCAGAGCCTCATACTTAAGCATATTTGTTTGGAAATGCTGATTTAGAGAAGAGAGATTAAGTTTGTTTCTTTTTATAGCACAATGATAATCTAAATTTAAGAACCTGTTTCTTCTCTTGCTAGTCTACTTGACAGTTACCATATACTTTAGGAAAATCTTGCCTCCTGCCCTTAAGAACAAATATTTTTCCCTTTTTCTCTCAGAAAAATGTGCTGTTTGTGGAAGCCCTTGCAAGCATCTGGCTCTTTCTGATAATGTAAGTTTTTACCCTTGTTATAAACCGCCTAATCTAGTCCCTGGCCAGCAGGAAGCACATACACGCGTAATAAGCTGCTCAAAACAAAAGAAGCAAATTTGATAGATAGAAATTGAAAAAAAGACAGTTATTTAATTCATCTCAGTATTTTGTTTGATTTTTTTGTGTGTGGACATTGTAACTGTTTGTCTTACTCTCTTCATAGCTAAAGCCTCAAGTGAAGAAGTTCTTCAAAAGTCCTGCAGAGACAGCTTTGCAGTGTTTTAGTCATATCTCTAAGGTATGAGAACCAAAATGAAGAAAACTTCTTACTGCTGTAAGCTCAAGGCTACCTCGGGTCATGCTGTGAGTATAACCAGGTATATAGAACCCCTGTCTCTAAGAAAAGGTGATAGGAGTTTCTCTCTCTCTCTCTCTCTCTCTCTCTCTCTCTCTCTCTCTCTCTCGATAGGGTTTCTCTATGTAATGCTGGCTGTCTTGGAACTTGCTCTGTAGACTAGGCTAGCCTGGAACTCAGAGATCCACCTGCTTCTGACTCTGCTTGGATTAAAGGTGTGTGCTACCACCACCACCAGGCAGGACATTTCTCTTTAAACTGTCTTTGTACACAGTGGAGAGAAACTGCTCTCTTTGCTTTCTTCCCTGATACAAATCTCTACCAGTTAACATTTTACTGGCCCAGAATCTGTGGTATGCAGTCAAAACAACAATCTAGTTGAATCTTACTTTGTAGTTTCTACTTCTAATAGCCAGTTCTTGTGACTAAATAGTCACAAGGCACTTTATCCCCTTTCTCTGTAGATAGATGCATTTTCTTAAAAATTGCATCTATAGGTCTGCAAAAAATGGATTTGGTAATTTAACTTGTAACCTTTTGATTATAGACCTGTATTCATGAACATATGTCTTATTCTTCATTTTTCAGTATCTTTTGCAATAATATTTAACTTTATTTGGTTAACAGCAAGTTGCTTGAATGTTAAAAAATATTTGTCTTTTTCTGATGCCTCATATGTTGTGGAATGATTGAAAAGATCAGGGGTAGTAGAATATGGCAAAAGGGAGAAAAAGGGCAGTATAATTATCTGAGACAGTTCCCAAGCTGTGAAGACTTTGATTTTTTTAAGTTTCCACTCTAGTTCTCTGTGGAGATAATTTTTTAGCATTATGGGATATCTCTTTTGGAATGATTCTTCAGACTTTCTCAGGCTGGGGAGATGGCTCAGTGGGTAAAGGCACTTGCCGTCAAACCAACAGCCTGAGTTCAATCTCTGGAGCCCTCATGATAGAAGGAGAGCGCTGCCTCACAAAGTTGTTCTCTTACCTCCATGTGCATGCATGCATGTATGTGTGTACACACACAATAAATATTTAATTTTAAAAGATGTTATCACTTCCTTGTTTCTGTGCTGGTTATTAGTCCCTGTGTCTCTACATGCTCAGCAAGTGCTTACCATGCACCAAATCCTCAGCTGTTGTTCTTTCGCCCCCTCCCTCCCCACCTTGTGTGTGTGTGTGTGTGTGTGTGTGTGTGTGTGTGTGTGTGTGTGTTAGGAGAAGGGCCATTGCATACCACAGGAAGAACTGGGACAATTTGCAAGGGTCAGTTCTCCACTCTTTTTCTACCACATGGGTGCTGTGGATTAAATTCCTGTCATTCGGTTTGGTGGCTAGTGTCTTTTCCCACTGAGCCATCTCACTAGGCCTTGTACTCCATAACTCACTGTGTAGCCTAGGATGACCTTATATTTCTGACCTCCTTCCTCTACCTGAATGCTGAAAATACAGGAATGTTCTGCCACTCTTGATTTTTATATGCTGGGGATAAAACCCAAGGTCTTATACATACTGGGTTAACACATCCTTTTGTTTTGGTTTCTGTTTTTGTTTTGTTTTGAGAAAGAATCTCATTTTGTAGGTTAGGCTAGCCTTGAATGCATGATCTTCTTGCCTCTACCTCCAGAGTGCTGTGATTACAGGCATATAACAAAAACCACACTTGGTTTTGATATTCTTTTCCTTATTCTTTGTGTGATGTGTTGGTGGGAATTGAACTCAGAGTCCTACATATACCAGGCAAGCTCTCTACTAGTATCGGTTCTTCTTAAGACTGCATTTTTTTTGAGACAGACCTTTTTGTAGCTCAGGATGGCCTTGAAACTCCTGGATAGCCAAGGATGACCTTGAACTTGTGATATTGTTATTCCTCCATTTCCAAGGGTTGGGATAACAGGCAAGTCCCACCATGACCAGCTGGAGTACACTGTTTCTAAACATGGAAGTTACGTTAGTATTTCCTCAGCCCCTAGTCTTAACTCTGGAAACGTAGTAAGCAGAATTAAAGCTTTGGTGTTATTAGTTTAATTAGCTGTCTTAATCACTTTGATGAGCCATTATACTTGAGATACTATATTCAGTGCTGTGAGTAGATAAAGACCAGCTGACCCCAAGAAGAAATTTAAAAGAGGTCACATGAGCAAGAAAAAGCAAACCTTTGGTTAATATGTAAACCCACACTTAGTTAATGATCAGTAAAGAAATTATGTATAGTCTGAATCTTAACCTGCCTAATCATGGGACCAATTATACACGGTCAAATCATCAAGGTAAAACAAATAGAAAGGGTCAGTAAATCATCACTTTAGTGAAGGGTCAGTGTGGTGAAGTCAGCAGTCTGAAAATGTATTTTCCTAATCTATGAAGTTGAATAACTGATGTGGCACCTGCCCCTAAACTGTGTCATTCAAGCTTATGCTTAAATTTTCTTTCCTTAGAAGAATCTTAACTTCCATGGCATCTTAGAAGCATCTCCAGCACCTACTTTTCTCATTTTTACCATAACTCCTGTCTGTACCATCATCTTGGGTGTTTTTTCACCTCTGAATCCTGCACTGAAATATAGTTCTGAGGACAGAGATTTGGTCAGTTTTGTTTGTTGTTCTCTTTGAATAGTTTCTAATATGGAATGATCATTCAAAACATTGTCCTTAAATGAATGTATGATTGCTCTAAATGTCCATTTCTGTTCTCTATAATGACCTAACATAGCTGTTTTTCTGCTCTGTGCTAGTTCTGTTTGCTTGTTTTTCTTTAGTTTTTTGTGTGTTTGTTTATTTTTGTTTTTTCAAGACAAGGTTTCTCTGTGTAGCCTTGGCTGTCCTGGAACTCACTTTGTAGACCAGGCTGGCTTTGAATTCAGAGCTCTGCCTGCCTCTGCCTCCCAAGTGCTGGGATTAAAGGTGTGAGCCACTACACCTGGCTTGTGATAATTCTTGACTCTCCTCTAATTTCAAGGGAATTGAATAGCTTATAAGGACCTGCTAGTTTTCTTCTATTCGTAGACCATAGGCACCCCCCCTTTACTCACAAATAGGCACCTTTCAAATGCATGCAGTATTGTGCCTTCTCTAGTAAAGCCTTCCATGATTTCTATAGCAGAATTTTGTGTTGTTTCTTGTACTCTACATTGCTTTTAACTCTGCATTATACTTAACTCTGAAAATGTGATTTGTTTGTTCACATATCAGTTTTCTCACTTTTCAAATGCAGATATATCTTTGTAGCCCTCAGCGTCTAACTAGATGTTTGACCCAAATTATGTTCATAAGAAATGTTTTGTAGAGCTGGGTGGTGACACACTCCTTTAATCCCAGCACTGGGAAGCAAAGGTAGGAGGACCTCTGTGAGTTTGAGGTCAGCCTGGTCTATATAGAAAGTCCCAGGACAGCCAGGACTATACACAAACAGACCCTGTCTCAAAAAACAAAAAGAACAAAAATAGAAATGCTTGTAAAAGACTGAAATGTAAGGACAGTTAAGAGGAAGGTTATTTAAGGTAATGTCAGAGAAATAGGTACTTGCAGATCCTGGCAAGAATGTAATTTTCTTTTAAGTGAAGTTACATTACTGGAGTGTTTTATGCAAGGAGATGACATTATATGATACATAATTTTAAAAGAGAGTATGGCTGTTGAGTGACTAGGCCACAAATAGGTTAAGAGTAGAGGCAGGGAGACCAGTCAGGAGGGAAGAATCTAAGCAGATTGCTTACACTGAATCGGTGGTGGCAGCAGAAAGTGAAAGGGGGATGAAGGTTATAGCTCAGTGGCAGAGCCCTTACCCAGTAAGCAGGAAGGCAGGAAAGCCTGAGTTGATTCTCAAGCAACACACACACACACACACACACACACACACAGAGAGAGAGAGAGAGAGAGAGAGAGAGAGAGAGAGAGAGAGAGTCATTACTTCTGTTTTGTATTCTAAAAGCTCAAGGACAAATTTATTAATGTCTAAGAAAAAACATAATACAGGTTAGGTGAAAATACCAGCAGCTGCTAGAAGGTAGGGAGAAAGTAATGCCTTTTGAGTTAGACATTAGAAATAGCTTATTTTTAAAAGTGGAGGGTCTAGAGAGATAGCTCAGTGATTAAGAACAGTTGTTCTTGCAGAAGGTCTATGTTCAGTTGTCGCGTCCCCCTCGACCAGCAAGGATGACGCAACTCACAAAAGCTCTTCTCAAGCAGTTTATTCAGGTCCCTTGAAAACAGTCTTCTGAATGCCCAGGCAGACCCAACCCACAGGCTAAATACTATATGAACAGCCAATCAAGTAAAGCCACGTGGTGCTATCTTAGAGGCCCACGTATGCGGAAGCAAGCCAGATCAGTGGTCTTAGCCAAATATGGACTTGTTTACCACCAAGAGCGCTCACCGTCGGGCTGGTGGAAGGCGGAAACCGGCGCCATCTTTAGGGCGCGGCACGTCGCAGCTCTCTACAGTTCCCCCTTTTTTATTTTTTCTAAAGTAGGTAGAAGTCCCTGGAAAGGCTACATAATCCCCCTATCTGGGGATCTCACGGTGGGCCTGAGCCTGTAGGAGGGCAGTGCTCAAACTCTTACCCGTCTCTGGGTCAGCCTCCCCACTCGGGACTGCCCTGTCTTAGGTGGCCGAGACTTACCCGTCTACTCCGTCATTGACTTGCCAGATCCCTAATATCCGTGGAACGAATACCTCAGTGGGCAGGGACTATACTCAGTGAAGATTTAAGGCTTCATGGCAGCGAGCCATGCCTGAGGGGACTGGCCCGCCTCAATGGCGACAAGGGCCTGTATAATCATGGCTGCATTACGCTTTTGTGTGGCTCTCATTTTGTAGATGCACCATAGGCAAACCAGAGAGGCTAGTATCATCAGTATCGCCAAAGAGCCTACGCCCGCCCACTCCTTAAGATGATCCATAGCCGTCTGTATACAGGAAGTCAAACCAGTAGCTAGGCTCAAATCCACCCGAGTGGAGTTGATGTGGACGATTGTCGCTCTCAGCTCTCTCATCAAATTTTCAAATTCAGCCGACCAATCCTGTAAGAGGAACTTTGACAATTGTCTAGACAGATTAGCAGCCTTTGTAAAATTTTGATACTGTACGGAAGTAATGCACAAACCTTGCATTTTCCACTCACACCCCAATTGTGCTAGTTGCCAAAGAGAATCAATCTGTTCTTGTATTAAATCTATGCATTGATTAACTATCATAAGGCCTCCTTTGAGATGAGAATTCATAGAGGTCTGGGTATCCAATGCCTGTGCTACAGTGGCTGAGATGTTATTCAGGGCATTGGCAGTCTGTATAGAACTAGACAAGGCAATAGCTGAGGCAGTAGCTCCCACAGCAGCAATAGTGATGGCAGTAACAATAGCTGCAGTGATGCCAAAATCTCTTTTAAACCTGAATAGCATCATGGTATTAGGGGCCTCTACAGGAACTGGTACATATTGAGGCATTCTAGTCACCACAGCCACAGGAAAGGCTGTGGCATTCCAGCATAGGGCATAAAAACATGTGCCCGGAGTGCATACTAACTTTTCTTCACCCAAGGATGCACTGTCATTACTTACAATCCACAGAAAAGGAGGCCAGAGACATACTGGCGAAGCTGAAAAGGTCTTATTGCGGTAAGAATGAAACAAAGAATTCCAAGTACCAGAGCCACTACTGCTAGAAAAATCCAATTTGGTAGCAGACCCTAGGGAAAAATTACCTCTTTGATAAATTCCTCCCCCAAGCATAATGACAGGTCCCAAGTCCATGCAACTTCCATTTACCCCACACAAAAGCCACAAATCAAAAGGATTGGTGGCAGTCTGCTGAGGATCCCTAGTAGATATATCAAGCATTCCTGTACAAGACTTATTCACTATATTACTAATCATGGGGCTAAAGGAAAAATAATCTTGTTGAACCCAAACTGCTCTGCACTCCTGACATCCAGTCCAGGGAAAAGGTCCTTCCTCTCCTGTGGATCCTCTACAAAAAGGTGCCCAGCGTGGCTGTCTGGGGGGGTCCCGGTCAGAGACTCGTGTGGGCCACCATCCTTCAAGGCGAGAACCGTTGCCTGAAAATAAACCACCACTCCTACCCCCAAACCTCAGTTGTGGTAAAAAAATCTGCTGACTGCTGAGACAATTTAATGCATTCTGTATCATCTGACCTATTGAAGCTCATTAAAAAGCACAGACTACCCTTCAAGCTGACATTTCTATTACCCTCTATAGGGCTTTTCTGATCATCAAAGGGAAGGTAGGGTAAGCCTAGGCTTCTATTACTGCTAAATAAGCGTGGAAACACAGTTGCATCATGTCTGACCGGCATCGGCTTTGGGAATATCGACAGGATCCCCCATCTCGGCTCGGTCATTCCTGACATACTCACTGCTACTAACACCAGGATCCTTAGGAAGGTCTTCATGACGAATCTTCCTCACAAGGCGTTCAGGCACCCACACTGGATCTTGTTGATCCTGAGGAAAAACACAAACAGACCCTCTCGCCCATGTTAGCACTGGGTCAGGCCCCCGCCAAGAGCCTGTCAAAATATCCTTCCACTTCACCATGCTTTTAGGTGGACCATGGGAATCCTGATGTCTGTCCGCTGCTGAGCGGCCTTGAGCATCCAAATTGAAAAAGTTTAAAGTAAATAAGGCTAAAGACATTCTCTCCTTGGGGGTACGGCCTTGGCCTATTCCCTCTTTCTGTTTTTGCAAGCATTCTTTCAAGGTGCGATGAGCACGCTCCACAATTCCTTGTCCTTGAGGATTGTATGGTAATCCGTGATTAAGCTGTACCTCCATCTGGTTGCAGAAGGAGACAAAGGACTGAGCCGTATAGGCTGGTCCATTGTCCGTTTTCAGCTGCTGTGGTTTTCCCCATGCAGCCCAGGCTTCTAAGCAATGCCCTATGACATTGCGAGCCTTTTCTCCACTCATAGGTGTAGCATGTATGATACCTGAGCAGGTATCCACAGATACATGAATATATTTTAAGGTTCCAAACTCTGAAATGTGGGTAACGTCCATTTGCCAGATTTTGAGTGGCATCAACCCTCTAGGGTTCACTCCCACACTGGGAGGATGATGATGAATCACACACTGAGGACAGTCCAAAACCACTTGTCTAGCATCTGCTCTAGACAAATGGAATTTCTGCTGTAGAGTTTTTGCATTTACATGAAATAATTGGTGAAACTGTCTGGCTTGGTCCAGGAATGAGCTCCAAAAAATGCATGTCATCCTAGTCCATTGATCAACTTTATCATTACCCTCACTTAATGGTCCAGGTAATCCTGTATGTGCTCTGATATGTTGAATATAAAAACACCTTTTTCTCTGCCAGATTAAAACTTGTAACTCTTGTAATAAGGCACATACAGTACTACTATTCTTAATAGGACCTGCTAATTCTAATACTTTCACTGCGTTGACCACATAGACTGAATCTGAGATCAAATTGAATGGAAATTGACATCTTTTAAACACCTCAATTACTATTTTCAACTCTACTATTTGGGGGGAGCCCAGTTGAAATTGACATAACACGGGCTCTTGTCTTTCTATCAAATAGGCTCCGCAGCCTGTCTTTGAGCCATCAGTAAACACATTTGGTGACCCTTGAAGTGGTACTGCTGAAGTAACCTTAGGGAATATCACTGGATGCTCCTTAAAAAATGATAGCAATGGATGCTTAGGATAATGGTTATCAATTACTCCTTCAAAGCTACATTGCAATATTGCCCAATCATCTACAGTGCCACACAAAATCTTAATTTGATGACTGGAATAGGGCACTATTATACTGGCAGGAGCAACTCCAAAAGACTGCCAGCATTGTTGGATACCATTCAAGGCTAAAGCAGCAATTGCAGTGGGATAATGTTCTATGGATTTTTTTTGGAGAAATCTTTGAATAGGTCCATAATAATGGTCCGTCCTGCCATAACAATCCTGTAGGTTGACCATAGGTGGCAAATATGCACAATGCAATGGGCTGTCCTTCCTGCCATCTCTTTAGGAAGGCACTCTGTAACCTTTCTTCCACTTTAAATAAAGCTTTTCTTGCTTCTACTGTTAATTGCCTAGGAGAATTAAGTGCTGAATCACCTTTCAAAATATCATATAGGGGTCTTATTTCATAATTTGGTAGCTTCAAATAGCCTCTTACCCAATTGATATCTCCTAACAACCTTTGAAAATCATTTAGAGTCTGTAAATTATCTTTTCTTATCTCAATCTTTTGAGGTATTATCTTTTCAGGTCCAACCTTCGCTCCTAAATAATCAACCACATTTTCCTTTTGAACCTTATCAGGAGCTATAAACAACCTTTTCTTTTTTAATAATTGAACTAATTCTTCATAGGCCTGATCTAACATTTGTTCACCCTTAGCTGCCAGTAAGATATCATCCATATAATGAACACATCTCAAATCTGGAAAATTCTTTCTCAAGGGAACAATGGCTTCCCCCACATACAGTTGGCACATAGTGGGGCTGTTTGCCATGCCCTGGGGTAATACTACCCATTCAAACCTCTGATCAGGTTCCTCATGGTTACAGGATGGAACAGTAAAAGCAAATCTCTCACTATCTTTGGCACACAAAGGGATGGAGAAAAAACAATCTCTTAAACCTATAACTATAATGGGCAAAGATGAAAAAAGCGGCAAGCCGCGTTGCACTGGGCCCATGATCTTCATTTGTTGGTTTATGGCACGCAGGTCATGCGATAATCTCCATTTTCCAGATTTCTTTTAAATGACAAAAATAGGTGTATTCCAGGGAGATACAGATGGTTTTATATGCCTTAAAGACATCTGTTCATCCACCAACTCTTTGGCTGCATTCAATTTTACAGAGGAAAGTGGCCACTGAGGAACCCATACTGGGTCCTCCGTCTTCCAAGTTATGGGAATGCCCTCCTCAGTGGCCCCTAGGAAAAACCCAGGCCCTGTCTCTTTTGTCTTTGCTGCATAGATATGGGACTTTTCCGCCCCTGTAAATATTTTCCTATTCCAAAGCCTGGAGCATATCCCATATCTTGCATCATACGTTGGGCTGAATCAGAATAGTCATTACTCAATTTAAATCCCATATCCTTTAAAAGGTCTCTTCCCCAAAGGGAGATAGGGAGCTCAAGTACATATGGCTGCATTTCTCCTGAGTGGTTTTCTTGGTCCTGCCACTTTAATAATCTTGCACTCATATCTGGAGTCTTAGCATAACCCAGGCCTTGAAGTGTTTGAGAAGAGGCTTGTACGGGCCAACCTGAAGGCCAGTCTTTCTTTGCTATGATACTCCTATCAGCCCCAGTATCCAAAAGGCCCAGGATCTTTTTACCATCAACTTTTAACTCCAAGACGGGGCGTTGGTCCAAATCCAAGGAGAGAAAAGTCAGATCCGTGCCCGTGGACCCAAAACCATCTTTTCCTCTCTCTCGATCCTTTGCCGCATAGCGATCATGTAAGCTCGGCAACATGATCAACTGAGCAATTCTATCTCCAGGAGAGATAGCTGTTATACCACGGGGGGAGGCTACCATGATCTTAACCACTCCTGTATAATCTGGATCTATAACCCCAGGATGGACAATAAGTCCTATCAATGCTGATGATGACCTCCCTAACAGCAAACCAACTGTACCAGGTTCAAGGGGTCCTTTAAAATCTGTTTCAATTAACTGGACCCCCATTTGGGGCGTTAATACGAGTCTGGTGGTGGAGCAGAGGTCCAATCCTGCTGAGCCTGCAGTGGCTCTCTGCGGTCTCTCGGATGGCGGAGGGTTGGCCATCTCTCTTGATTCTGTTCTTTGTCCTGATTCTCTACTGCCCCATATATTTGTGGGCCCTGAGGTCGTGGGCCCTGCTGTCCGTTTTTTGGACGAGCGCCACCATAACCTTGAGTTAAAGGCTGGCCATGGATGTCTGTCACTGAACCCCATTCATTAGCCCAATGGTTCTCCTTTTTACATTTTGGGCATAACCCTGGCCGCCTGGGGCGTTGTACACTTCCTGTACTTTCTGTACTCCTTCCCCTGGGGCACTGTCTTTTAAAGTGTCCCATCTTGCCACACTTAAAACAAACTCCTGAACTTCCTCCACCTTTTCTGGGCAACTGTATTACTGCGGCAGCAAGACCAGCATTAGTTAACGGCCCTCCAAGTTCTCTACACACTTTCATCCAGGCTTCTAGCCCTTTGTTCTTGTAAGGGGTGATAGCGGCTCTACACTCTTTGGTACATTGCTCATAGACCAACTGTTTTATTAGTGGCAAGGCAGCATCCTGGTCACCAAAAATCTTCCCTGCTGCTTCCACCAATCGTGCCACAAAGTCTGAAAAGGGCTCCATGGGGCCCTGTAGAATCTTAGTTAAGTTCCCACTCACCTCCCCTTTGTTAGGAAGAGATCTCCAAGCCTTGATAGCTATCTGGTTTATTTGTTCATAAACCTGATTGGGATATCCTGTCTGCTGGTTGGCAAATCTCCCCTGCCAAAGCAGCATATCTCTATCCCAGGCTGGATTTCCATCTCTCTGATTAATGGCTGCTTGCTCAGTGGCATACTCAATCAAGAAAGCTTTCCAGTCTAAGTATTGCCCTGGACTTAAGCAGGCACGGGCCAGGCCACTCCAATCACTCGGAGTCATACAATGTCTGCTTAATGCTTCCACTTGAGCCATTGTAAAAGAAGCGGTAGTACCATAGGTACGAACCGACTCTGCAAGGGATTTAACCACTTTAAAATCAAGCGGTTCCTCGTACCTGTTCCCTTGTGGGTCTTGGTATACTGGATAGGCAAACTGTAATTCTGTTTTTACTTGTGTCCACATCCCTGGGCAGAAAGATCTCCCTACTTTCAGGGACTGAACAGGCTGATCTATCTGAATGGCTTCTGGATATGGAGGGGGAGTTGAAGGCGCCGTGGCAACAGCTTTACTTACACCGACTGTCGCCAACGTGTCTTTCTCTTTTACCCTTTTCTTTTTCCTTTTTCTAATAGCAGTCCTCTCCAACTGTTATGTTAGAGCGTGTAACTCCCCTTCAGAATCTGTGCCCTCTGAGTCCTCAAAATCTCTAAAATCTCTAAGATCAGGATAGAGAAGAACCTTCTTTTTGTTTCCCTTTTTACTGTCTGCCTGTTCAAATCTTTCGCCTTTGTTACTTTTCTTTTCACTGTCTACCTGCTCAGATCTTTCCCCTTGCAGCAGTTCCAAGGCTGATTCTCCCTCCTTGATTGCGTTACAGCATCTCTGATCTTCTAAACAACTCCTCACCATCTTCCAAATCGGTCTTACTCCATGCTTCAGAGTACCTTGCTCCCAAGCAAAATCCAAATCCCTGCCTAATTTGTCCCAGCAGGATACCGTAAGATTCCCGGACACTGCAAACCACGGAGCCACGGAATTGCATTCATTCAAAAATCTCTCTAGGGTAGACTTCTTAATTTTCAAATTCCTAGCTAAAAGTAGCTCCTGAAGAGCCAGAAAAATTGGATGTGACTCAGACAATCCCATGATTAAAAATTTACTTTCGGTTCGCAGTTTCCCCGCAAAACTTTACCTTTTGTTCGCAACTTCCCGCGAAACTTTACCCTTTGTTCGCAATCTCCGCGAAACTTTACCGTTTGTTCACTATCTCCGCGAAACTTTACCTTTTGTTCGCTATCTCCACGAAACTTTACCTATTGTTCGCTATTTCCGTGAAACTTTATTGTCCCAATTTATCCCAGGAACTTACCAGTGCACTGCCCCTGACTGAAGGAGTTCTGAGTCTTTTTTGGGTCCCCGTACGGGCCACCACTTGTCGCGTCCCCCTCGACCAGCAAGGATGACGCAACTCACAAAAGCTCTTCTCAAGCAGTTTATTCAGGTCCCTTGAAAACAGTCTTCTGAATGCCCGGGCAGACCCAACCCACAGGCTAAATACTATATTAACAGCTAATCAAGTAAAGCCACGTGGTGCTATCTTAGAGGCCCACGTATGCGGAAGCAAGCCAGATCAGCGGTCTTAGCCAAATATGGACTTGTTTACCACCGAGAGCGCTCACCGTCGGGCTGGTGGAAGGCGGAAACTGGCGCCATCTTTAGGGCGCGGCACGTCGCAGCTCTCTACATTCAGTTCCCAGCACCCACATGGTAGCTCACACCATCTATAACTCCAGTTCCAGGGGATCAGACCTACTCTTCTGACCTCCACAGGTATAAACATAGTATACATATAGTCAGTAAAACACTTATACACAAATAATTAATGAATAAACAAACAAATAAATGGGAAGGGCTAGAGAGATGGCTCATGGTTAGGAGTACTAACTGAGGGCTGGAGAAATGGCTCAGAGGTTAAGACTACTGGCTGCAATTCCAGAGGTCCTGAGTTAAATTCCCAAGAACCACATGGTATCTCATAACCATCTATAATGAGATCTGGTGCCCTCTTCTGCCCTGCAGGCATATATGCAGACAGAACATTGTAATTATAATTAATTAATAAATAATAAACAAACATAATAAAATAATAAATAAGTGTTCTGGGCTGGAGAGATGGCTTAGAGGTTAAGAGCACTTGGCTGTTCTTCCAAAGGTCCTGAGTTCAATTTGTAGCAACCACATAGTGGCTCTTGACCATCTACATTGAGATGTGGTGCCCCCTTCTGGACTTCAGGCATACATGCAGGCAGAATACTGCATACATAATAAATAAATCCTTAAACAAAAAAGTACAATTGTTCTTCCATAGGTCCTGAGTTCAATTCTCAGCACCCACATGGTGGCTCACAACCATCTGTAATGGGATCCAGTGCCCTCTTCTGGCATGCAGGTAACATGCAGATAGAGCTCTCATACATAAAATACCTAGATAATCTTTTAAAATATTAAATAAATAAGAAAGCATTTCTAAGAATGTAAGTAGCCCAAAAGCTTGTTTTGTGAATTTTTGTTTGTTTATTTGCTTGTTTGGGGTGTGTGTGTGTGTGTGTGTGTGAGAGAGAGAGATTTTGTTTTGAGACAGGGTCTCTCTACATAGCCATAGCTGTCCTAGAGTTCAACATGTAAGCCAGGCTGACTTCCAACTCCAGAGATCCACAGCACCACATCTGGCAAACAGTTTTTTTTTTTTTTTTAAGATTTATTTATTTATTTTATGTATGGGTGCTTTACCTGTATGAACATCTGTAACCAGAAGAGGGCATCAGATCACATTGTGGGTGGTTGTGAGCCACCATGTGGTTTCTGGTAATTGAACTCAGGACCTTTGGAAGAAAAGCCAGTGCTCTTAACCGCTGAGCCATCTCTCCAGCCCGGCAGTTTTTTAAGAGTGAAGAAGTAATGTTGCCAATGCAAAGTGAGAAAAAGGTTATACCTTGTTTTGATTGTTTCCTCAAAAATCTACAACCATTCCTTCCTGGCTGATTTTCTCCTTGATCTGCCAGGAAGATATGGACACATTAGGTTTTAGATGGTTCTCAGAAGTTCAGGTGGAAAAGTCAGGAAGGCTGAGCTCATTCTAGAGCTCAGGGCATAGGAAAAGACTGAGCTATGAGTTCATACTTTGCCAGAAAATAGTGTTTAAAGCCTAAAGGGGAGAGTGAAGCGGGTAGCTCAGTGGTAGAATACCAGAGCCATGTGTCCATCCATATACAAGGCACTGTATTCATCCCACTCTCCCCATCCACATACACAGAAAAAATAAGTCTTTAGAATAGATAAGATCATGTAAAAAGAGTCCCTTTAATATCCAGCAATTAGAGCCGGGCGGTGGTGGCGCACGCCTTTAATCCCAGCACTTGGGAGGCAGAGGCAGGCGGATCTTTGTGAGTTCGAGGCCAGCCTGGTCTACAAAGTGAGTCTAGGACAGCCAAGGATACACAGAGAAACCCTGTCTCGAAAAACCAAAAAAAAAAAAAAAAAAAAAAAAATATCCAGCAATTAGGTGGAAGAAGAGAAATTATAAAACTGCCATCAGAGGTAAAAACCAAAGTATGTGGTGTCCCAGAAGTCAAGACAAGGAAGAAAGTGTTTCTAAAGGTAGTTATAATCATCTGAGTCAAATACTGTTGAGAGATGAAGTCAAAATCATGAGTAAAAGTCAAGGTTAACTGGCTTTAGCCAGATTATTGTCATCCCTCACGGAGTACATAAGTCTAGTTTTAACACTATATTGGACCTCACTTCTGTCTCGTCTACCTCCTGAACTCTTCACAGCCTTCTGTGATCTGGTTTCTCACTGTTGCATTAAAAACTGCCCCTACTAATGGCATCAACATCCTCATCAAAATCAATGGGCAATCTTTGTTTCTATTATAAATGATCTCTTAGCCACATCTGAAATCTTATTTCTCTACTTAGAAATGTTCCTTGGCTATCTTAACCTGAAACCGAACTTTTAAATTATTATTTATTTAACTCTTATTTAT
>CAJQZJ010032031.1:3227119-3245694 GCA_907164525.1 Lophiomys imhausi | reverse complement strand
GTATTCACTAAATCTAACTTATATTAACCTATCAGCCCCTTCATTAACCAGTTTTTACTATTTCCTTTTGGGGTTCATCTTCATTTGTACATCTTTTAAATAGTTATATTTCAGCCGGGCGGTGGTGGCGCACGCCTTTAATCCCAGCACTTGGGAGGCAGAGGCAGGTGGATCTTTGTGAGTTCGAGGCCAGCCTGGTCTACAAAGCAAGTCCAGGACAGCCAGACATATTCAGAGAAACCCTGTCTCGAAAAACCAAAAAAAAAAAAAATAGTTATATTTCTCTGAGTGCTATCTTTCCTTTTTATAAGTGTCATGGATATTCTTATCTCATCTCTTTTGGTTATATGCCCAGGAGTGGTATAGCTGGGTCTTAAGGTAGATTGAATCCCAGGTTTCAGAGAAACCACCATATTGATTTGCAAGGTGGCTGTTCAAGTTTGCACTCTCATCAGCAATGGAGACGTGTCCCCTTGCTCCACATCCTTGCCAGCATGAGCTGTCACTTATGTTTTTGATCTTAGTTATTCTGACAGTTATAAGATGGAATCTCAGAGTCCTTTTGATTTGAATTTCCCTGGTGACTAAGGATGTTGAACATTTCTTAAAGTGTTTCTCAGCCATTGAGATTCCTCTGTTGCAAGTTGTCTGTTTAGATCTGTACCCCATTTTTTTTGTTTTTTGTTTTTATTTTTTTTTTTTGAGACAGGGTTTCTCTGTGTATCCCTGACTGTCCTGGACTTGCCTTGTAGATCAGACTGGCCTGGAACTCTCACAGAGATCCACCTGCCTCTGCCTCTCGAGTACTGGGATTAGTTAGTGGCATGTGCCACCATGCCTGGTTTGTACCCCTTTTTTAATTAGATTATTTTGGTTTGTTAATGTCTAGTTTCTTGAGTTCTTTATATATTTTGGATATTAGCCTTCTATCAGGTGTAAAGTTGGTGAGGATCTTTTCCTATTCTCTAGGCTACCATTTTGTCCTATTGACAGTGTCCTTTGCCTTACAGAAGCTTTTAAGTTTCATGAGGTCCCATTTATTAATTGTCAGTCCTAGTGCCTGCACTATCAATGTTCTGTTCAGGAAATTGTCTCCTGTGCCAATGCATTCAAGACTGTTCCCCACTTTCTCTTCTATTGGGTTCAGTGTATCTGGTTTTATGCTGAGATTGTTGATCCACTTGGACTTGAAATTTTTTTAAAGATTGATTTATTTATTTTACATATATGAGAGCTCTATCTGCATGTACCCTGCATGCCAGAAGAAGGCATCAGATTCCAGTATAGATGGTTGTGAGCCACTATGTAGTTGCCAGGAATTGAACTCCAGACCTCTGGAAGAGCTGAAAGTGCTCTTAACTGCTGAGCCATCTCTCCATTCCCCTGGACTTGAATTTTATACAGGGTGATAGATATGGATCTGTTTCCATTCTTCTACATGCCAACATCCAGTTAGACCAGGACCATTTGTTGAAGATGTTTTCTTTTTTTTCCAATTGTATATTTCTGCTTCTTTATCAAAAAATCAGGTGTCCAGGACTAGAGACATGATGCAGCAGTTAAGAGCAGTGGCTGCTCTTCAAGAGGTTCTGAATTCAATTCCCAGCAACCACATGGTGGTCCATTAACCATCCATAATGGAATCTTGATGTCCTCTTCTGTCATGCAGGCATATGTGCAGATAGAGCACTCATATAAATAAATAAATACATAAATATTTTTTTAAAAATCAGGTATGTGCTGGGCACAGTGATGCAGGCCTTTAGTCCCAGCACTCAGGAGACAGAGGCAGATGAATCTCTGTGAGTTCATGGATAGCCTGGTCTACAAGATGAGTCCAGGATAGCCAGGGATACACAGAAAAACCCTGTCTTGAAAAACAAACAAACATAAAATCAGGTGTCCATAGGTATACAGATTTCCATCTCCATCTCTGATTTGATTCCATTGATCAACTTTTCTGTTTTTAATGCCAATACCACACGGTTTTCATTACTAGAGCTCCCTAGTACAGCTTGAGATTAGGAGTGATGATACTTCTGGAAGTTCTTTTATTGTACAGGATTCTTTAAGCTATCCTGTTTTTGGTTTTTATGGTTTCCATACATAATTGAGTATTGTTCTTTCAACAGACCCATCTTTCTAACACTTTCTAAGTTCTTCAGCAACTCAGAAGCTCCTCAAACCTTGTTCAATTAGTTCATAAGCATTTCACTAGGTATGACTAAGTCATTGTCCATTGGGGACTAAATTCACTCTCTGGCCTTTATCCCTTCCCCATATATGGGCAGAAAAGAGAAGGATTAATGCTGAAAGGCCTAACCCTCTAATCAGTAGTGCTGTCTCTGACAGCCAACTCCCACCTCATCAAGAGTCATCACATTAGCACACACACAGGCGTGGTTGAAAGTGGCGGTAGATAACTAGATTCTAATGTCACTGAGGACAGTGCTACAAATTTTAGGAACTGTGTTTGTCTTCACACTACATTCTTCAGAAACTCAATGTACAGTGTCAATGTACAGCTCTCACTGTGGTGGGAGTTAGTTCTCTTTAGTGAATTAGTATGCAGATCAACCTGGCACCTGGCAGCATATAAGGAGGAGCTTAGGACGCTCCTAGATGGGTTGGGCCCAGTTGAGGCCACAGCTCCGTGAGAAACACAGACCTGCCTTGTTGAAGGTGCATGGGTAAGAAACTGTACAAGCTGAGGATGACTTGGATTGCTCGAGAAGCCACGGGGACCACTAAATACCACAAGAGAACTCATGATCCCATGTCACCCTGGGAAAGACCTTGAGGACTATACCCTATATAACTGGTTAGAGAGCTCCACATGGCTCTCTCTCTCTCTCCTGCCTCCACAGATGGAGAAGACAGAAGCAAGTACTGGAAAAGTGAAGCAAGTTATGCCATTCACCAGTCTTTAGGCTGCAATAGCCTGAAGCAAATCCCATAAGCCAGAATAAGAAGGCTGGAAGAAAAGTCTTGGCATAGAACCTGCCAAGAGAGGGTTCTTGAAAACTAAGGTGTTCTTAGGTATTAAGTGTGTATAGGTATTCAGTTATAGGTATTAGATTGTAGGATATAGATGTTTTATAGGTGTTAAGTATTAATAAATATAAATGTTCTAAATAAAATTTTCTGTTACATCTCACCTTAAAGGCAGTAAAACACAGTTTACTCTAGAGATAAATATTAGTGACCACACTCTGGAACATGGGTTCAGATTGCCCTGAAGGGCAAGTTTCACTGTGAAAATGGTTGCATACGGTTTTATTAGTTATAGGAAAAACTCACAAAGCCAGTCATTTACCAATACAGTGGTTGCCAACACTGATGGGTGGGTTACAGCAAAGCAAGAAAAACTCTGATGTGGGTTTCACATGCTTTCTTACAACATTCTTAGCCTTTGAAATAAATGGTAAGTAGTGGTCTGCCAAGGCTACATTTTAAAAGGTTTTAGTAGTCACAAGGATATTATCAGGTCAGATACAGAAGTGTGGAGGGAATGACTTTCAAAAGGACTAAAAATAAGAGATTTTGGTGTGGATTTGCAACATTTTTAAACATACCTTAAAAAAAGATTATTTATTGTACATTAGTATTCTATTTGCATGTATGACTGCATGACAGAAGAGGGCATCAGGTTTCATTATAGATGGTTGTGAACCACCATGTGGTTGCTGGGGATTGAACTTAGTACCTCTAGAAGAGCAACCAATGTTCTTAACCACTGAGCCATCTTTCCAGCCCCTAAAAATACCTTTTAAGCACCTTTTGTTGTTGTTGTTTTGTTTTGTTTTTGTTTTTGAGACAGGATTTCTCTATGAAACCCTGGCTGTCCTGGAACCCACTAATAGTCCAGGCTACCTTTGAAATGACAAGAGAAAAATTTATTTTGGCTCATGGTTTCAAAGATTTCAGGCCATGATTGGATGGTTCTGTTGCTTTGGATCTGTGGCAAGGCAGAACAACATAGTAGGTGTGTGTAGCAGAGAAAAGCTACTCCCCTTATGGTAATCAGGAAGCAGGGAAAGAGAGGAAAATGAGGTTAGGGTCCCCATATTCTTACCTTTAGTAAACCTTTTTTCATAGGCTTCACTTCTAGAATTTTACCTCCTCCCAGTAATGCCACAGACTGATCACAAAGTCTTCAACACATGAACCTTTGAAGAACATTTAGGATGTAAACCATTCTCTACTTTAAAACCAGAGAGAAAAATGAAACATACACTTCTTTTATACTGTACAACAATAAGTAGTTTTGAAGAGCTTCAGAGATGGCTCAGTTATTAAGAGAGCATGTATTACTCTTCCAGAAGACCTGAGTTTGGTTTCCAGCACCTATGTTGGGAGACTTATGAACACCTGTAATTCTAACTCTTCTGGCCTCCATGGGCATCCACACACAAACACACACACACACACACACACATAAAGATAAGAGGTTTTTTTTTTTTGTTAAGTTTTGAAGCTTTTTTTTTTTTAATGCCACTGGGAAATGAGCTCTGGGCTTCACAGGAGGTAGAGGAGGTATCTCAGCTACACCCCAACTGAGAGGGAGAGACAGTAATGAATTTTCATTAGTAATCATATTTTAATAATTGTAAGCTGATGGCCACACTTTTCCCTTATCTTCTACATCCCAATTAGATTATCAAAAATCAGGTGTTTTGTCATGTTAAATGTTAATATTTTTATGTGTACCACTTAAGGTGAGAATGTTTTTCTTAAATATTTCCCAATATAGTCACATAATTAATCAGTATTCGCATTTCCTCAGTTATCTCATGATTATCCTCCAGCCCCAAGACAAGGTTTCTCTATGTCGCCCTGGCTGTCCTGGACTCAACTCTGTAGACTAGGCTGGCCTCGAACTCAGAGACTCACCTGCCTCTGCTGGGAATAAAAGCATGTACCACTACTCCCCCTTTGTTGTTTTAAGTGAGATCTCATAGAAGGAAGTTAGGTAATTGAGAACATGTCCTTGAAGAGAATCTGGAGACCCTGATCCCTTCCTGTCTCTCTTTGCCTTCCAGCCTTTTAAAGTTGAGGGCTTCCTTTGCTACATGCTCCCACTGTACTTACCACAGGTCCAAAACCAAGGATAGTTGGTATGGTGATTTGAATGAGAATGTTGAACACTTGGTTCCCTGTTAATGGTGATGTTTGGGAACGTCTAGGAAATGTAATCTTGCTGGAGGAAGTACATCACAAGGACACTTAAGGATTCAAAGCCTTTTGCTATTCCCATCTCACCCTCAGCTTCCTTTGGTTCAGTATGTGAGCCCTCAGCTTGCTTCTCCTGCTGTGATGCTTTCCCTCTGACATCATGGACATCTCTGAAACCGTAGCCCAAAAATGTCTTCTATAAGCTGCTTTGGCTATGGTGTTTGATCACAGCAACAGAAAAGTACATAATGTACTTAGTAAGCAGAGCCTAAAGCCTCTTAAACAATAAACCCAAATAAACCTTTCCTTCTTGTAGATTATTGTGGATATTTTGTCACTGTGACTATAAGCTGATGAACAGTACTTTTCAAGTATCTTTTCCTTTTACTCTCTCCAGCATTTTGATAGACCTCACTCAGAACTGAAGTTTCACAATGCTCTCCTCAATAGATAAAAGTTATGTCCTAGCTAAATGTGGTAGTATACACCTTTAATACCAGTACTGGAAAGGCAGAGCCAGGTAGATTTCTGTAGGTTAAAGGCCAACCTAGTCTATGATAGCCAGGGATATGTAGTAAGACCTAGTCTCAGAACAAAAAGAATTATGTTCTCTGTGTTAGATAAAATTTATAGATAATATTTATAGGAGACTTGGATTAGAGTGAGCTGCTACAGTAGGCCCAGCACACCAAACCAAATAGACTTATTCATGCAGAAGTTCCTTGCCACCAAGTCCAAACTGAGTCATGTATCTGATGCCTAAGAAGGGTTAAGAGGGAGGAGAAAAGAGGAAGAATGAATAACCAAGTTTAGACATGCCAGTTTTACCCATCATGGTAAAGAGATCCTTTCTGTTTTTATAAGAAAAGTTACTTTGAAATTACTAATATGGGAGCTGGAGAAATGGCTGCTCTTCCAAAGAACCTGGGTTCAAGTCCCAGCACCCACATGGGAGTTCAAAACTATCTGTAATTCAGATGTGGTGTTGCACGCCTTTAATCCCAGCACTCCAGAGATAGAGGCAGGCAGATCTCTGTGAGTTCGAGGCCAGCCTGGTCTACAAAGCAAGTCCAGGACAGCCAGGGCTCTGTTACACAGAAAAACTCTGTCCTCAAAAACAAAAACAAACAAACAAAACCCAAAAGCTTTCTGTGATGGCCAGGCATGGTAGTGAACTTTTTTAATCCCAGCACTCAGGAGCAGAGGCAAGTGGATCTCTGTGAATTTAAGGTCAGCCTAGTTTACAGAGTGAGTTCCAAGACAGCCAGGGCTGTTACACATAGAAACCCTGTCTTGAAAAACCTAAAAACAAAAAGAAAAAAGAAAAAACATTACTAATATGAAGATGGCATAGTAGTATATGCTTATGACTCCAGGACTTGAAAGGTTGAGGCAATAGATCATGAGTTTGAGGTCAGCTGGGCTACATAGAAAGACACTTTTTAAAAAAATTATTGCTGGGTAGTGGTAGTGCATGTCTTCAATCCCAGCACTTGGGAGGCAGAGGCTGGTGGATCTCTTGTGGGTCCACGGCCAGCCTGGTCAGTAGAGTGATTCCTCCTTCAGCCACAAGGGATACTATGATCCCCAACAGATTTATGAAACACAGATAGTACTAAAATTTATATGTGCTATGTTTTTCCTCTGTTCTCAGAAACCTATAGGGAAGTTGAATTTGTAAGTTAGGCACAATAAGGATTCACAGTGCAAAAACTGAGAAGCTTCTTTTTCTTTCTTCACAGTTTTGTGATGTGCTGGCTTGTTTAATGTTAACCTGACACAAACCAAAGTCATTTTGGGAAGAGGGAACTTCAGTTGAGAAAGTGTCCCACCAGATTGGCCTATGGTGCATTTTCTTTTTAATGATAAACATGGGAAAGCACAGCTCATTGAGAGCAGTGGCACCCCTGGGGTGGCACCCTGGGCATTACAAGAAGGCAGGCTAAGCAAGCCATGAGGAGCAAGCCAGTAAGCCAGTGAGCAGCACTCCTCCATGGCCTCTGCAGGTCTAATGGTTAACCCTGCCTCCAGGTTCCTGCTCTGACTGCCTTTGATGATGAAATGGGATGTAGAGATGTAAGCTAGATTACTTACTTCTCCCAAGTTGTTTTTGGTCATGGTGTTTCATCACAGCAATAGAAACCCTAAGACCATGGTTATATTTATTCTTACCAAAATCTTAATGACTTCTGCACATTTTTTCCCTTCCAGGTTGAAAACTTACACCTTTTCACTTAAAGGAAGTACTTCGTGGCTTCCTGTTGGCATGTCCAAATTGCCAGCATCATTTTTAAGTACAGTAAGAGTTACTCAAACACAAACACTCCAAGGATTGATCTGAAAATATTTTAAACCACATTGTACCCTGGGTAACAGAAATCACAGAAAAGGGAAGCCTCCAATAAATGTTATAAAAAACCTGTTAGTATCTTTATGCTAAATTTTATACATTTTAAAAAGACAGGATCTCACTATGTAACTCTGATTGACCTGGAACTCACTATGTAGACCAGGCTGGCCTTAAACTCATAAAAAATGTACATGCCTCCTGAGTTTTGGGATTAAAGAGGATGCACCAGCAGCCTGACAGTTTTATAACACCTAAGATGAGCAAGAATCAGTAACATGAAGAGCATGATACTCATTGTCTGATCCTACATACAGAGGGGAAGGGATGGCATCTGGGTCTAGAATTAGGTAGTTCCGGGTAGTAGTATAATCAAATGAGTCACTGTATTAACAGAGCAATCATATATGTATATATTTTTTGTTTGTTTGTTGAGACAGGGGTTCTCTGTGTAACAGTTCTGGCTGTCCTGGAACTCACTCTGTAGACCAGGCTGGCCTCAAATACCTAGAGATCCGCCTGTCTCTACCTCCCGAGTGCTGGGATTAAAGGTGTGCGCCACCACGCCTGTCTCAGAGCAAGCATCTTAAAAGTGAGCATAATCTACTTGACAGGTGGGAGTCTTTTCCAGGCAGCTCAGTTGGTCTGAGTCTCTTCTAGGCAGTTTTGCTGATCTGCCTCTTCCAAATGGCTTATCATTTCTGAGAGTTTCTCTCAGCAGTTCTCACTAATAAATATATTTGGGGAGGATAGGGCCTAGTGAGTCTGGTCAGTTTCAGAGATTTCCTGAAGCTATTGAGTTATTTGCTGAATTTTAATGAGCTTCCCTGCAGGATGAAATGCTTCACCTCCCTTTAGAACATCCTGTTTCTTAAAGAGCTTCTTTTTAAAGATATGAAGTTTTATATGAGAGGAAATTGCTACACAACCAAAGGCTGCATCTGAGATTTAGGTTTCAGTTTTGAGGGGTAAGAAGGCAAAGAAGACTTGCTTAAGACTAGTCAAAGGGCCCTCCTATAGTCTTAATTGGGCTTCTCAAGTTCTGCAGTAGGAGTCTGTTCTCAGTGTACTTAATGACCGTTGGCAGTATGTGGACTAAAGATTTAGCCTTGATCAGTCTTCCTTTTTTTGTTAATTTTTAAAGTCGTGTACATTTTATTTTTTAAAAAATTATATGGATGCATGTTGTGGTGGTTTGAATGAGAATAGCCCCCATAAATTCATATAGTTTCATTCTTAGTCCCCATTTGATGAGCTGCTTGGAAGGATTAAGAGGTGTGGCTTTCCTGGAGTATGTGTCCTTGTTGGAAGAGATATGACTTCAAGGTTTCAAAAGCCCACACCAGGCCCTCTGTCTGTCTCTGTCTCTCTGTCTCTCTCTCTTGCCTGTGCATCCACATGTAAATCTCTCTGCTACTTCTTCAGCATTATGTCTGCCTGTGTGCCACCACGTTCCCTGCCTTGATGATCATGGACTAAAGTCTAAAACTATAAGCAAGCCCCCAGTTATTAATGCTTTCTTTTATCAGAGTTTCCTTGGTCATGGTGTCTTTTCACAACAATAGAACAGTTACTAAGAGTGTGTGTGTATGCATGTTTGGAAGTCAGATGTCTACTTGCAGGAGTTTGTTTTTTCCTTCTACCAGATCCTCAGGATTGAACTTAGGTCATCAAGTTTGACAGCACCCACTAAAGCCATCTCACCAGTCTGGCCTGCCTGCCTTCTTTATCACAGCCCACTGATGTAGCTCAGGCTAGCCTCAAATTTATAATCCTCCTACCTCAGCTTTAAAAGGACTAAGATAATAGGCATGAACTACCAAATTCAGCTAAGATTTTAAAAGCTTTAGAATAACTCATTTCATCCCATGTTGTACCCACAGCTACAAGTAGAATGTTGGAGATACTGTGTCTTATTACATCTATTTTTAGTAATTATTCAAATACCTCCTCCCAGCATTTCAGATAACTTCTAAGATTCTAAGTGACTTTTTTTCTGCTTCTGCTCTGCTCAAAGTTTCTAAAGTTTTACTTTTATAAATAACAACAAATTAGATGAGGGAAAAAGTTCACAAGAAGAGTACTAACACTTACAGAAGGGTCCTTGATAAAGGAATTATAGTCTGAACAGTGAGAAAGCAGATGAGACACAAATTCTTCTGTATATTCAAAATAGAGCCTGACACAGATAAAAGACTTTGTAAATATTAACTCTTTCTGATTCAACAATCCTGTGATAGGCACATTAATGTAACAAATGGTAAAATAATACAAAAGACAAAGTTATGAGTCTATATCTAGAAATAAACTAGAAAAATTTTTAAATTCAGAAATAGATACCCTCCTTTTGTTTGTTTTTTTGAGACAGGGTTTCTCTGTGTATCCCTGGCTGCCCTCACTTTGTGGACCAGCTTGGCCTTGAACTCACAGAGATCCACCTGCCTCTGTCTCCAGAGTGCTGGGATTAAAAGCATGCACCACCACGCCTGGCAATTACAGACAGTTGTGGACTGCCATGTGTTGCTGAGTTTTGAACCCAGGTCATTTGGAAGAGCAGCCAGTCATCTTAAACACTGAGCCATCTCTCTAGCCCCTAGCTACTCTCTTTTTATGCCTTCCTTCTTGAGACAGGATCCCACAGCCCAGACCAGCTTCAAATTCACACTGTAACCAAGGCTGGCCTCAAGCTCCTCATCCTTTTGCCTTTACCACTGAGTGCTGGGATGCTGGGTGTGTGCCATCATACCTGGTCACATCTTCACCTCTTACTGAAACACCACAAACATCCTTCATGTACCACAGTCTAAGTGTATTAAGGAAAATACATTAATCAAATGAGTAGGTAAGTTAGAACCAATTAGGAGTTTGAAAAGTGTTTTTGTTTTTTGCCCATATATACACATACATTTACATATATATGAAATATTCTATAATTCCAGGATAATTTTACTAAGATAGGAGAAGGCCAGTGTCCTAAAATGGAAAGTTTCACTCTCCCTAGGGTTGAACCTTATAGTTTTGGGGAGTTACAAGTTATGCGAAAGAGTTTAGGGGAAGAAGAGCAGTTCTAAACTATGATTTCATGGATTTTCCTTTGTAGCCAAAAGTAATATGAGGGAGTTAACAGATTTGTATGCCAAAGACCTCTTTTTTCCTAGTAGGTGTGGTGCTTCCAGAAAAAACAAACAGATCTTCTTATTGCCTATTATAAGGACAGAGTTGCAAAGTTAGAAGAAGCTGTGACGGAAGCCCAGCAAATGGCAGCCAGCCAGAACAAGTAAGTGCAAGTCCGATCTCCAGCTAGCACGTTTTCCTTCCTTTAGTACAGCTGAATTCTTTCCAAATGTAAGGACTGTGTCTTTACACTTGTCCCATCTGTGTTCATATTTGTCTTAAGGAAATTAGCTACAAAAGTTTTGGTTGTTCCCTTGTCTCTTAGTTTTTTCCTTACTTCACTCCAAGGACCCTCCTTATAGCTTTTCTCTTCTACTTAATTATATCAACAATCAATTCTTCAGTGAAGTCAGATATAGCTCACTCACACTGATAAACACTGAGATATAACATTTAAGATGCTTCTGTGGAGTGAGTGTATTTTGGAAATCTTAAGCTAAAAGGCAGAATCAGTGGGACTGGAGAGATGGCCCAGAAGTTAAGAGCACTGGCTACTCTTCTAGAGGACCTGGTTCAATTCCCAGCACCCACTTAGCAGCTCACAACCATCTATAACTCCAGTTCCAGGGGATCCAACACCCTCACACAGACATACATGCAGACAAAACACCAATGTACACAAAATAAAAATAAAATCCTAATTTAAAAAAAAAGACAGAATCCTTCTTGGAAAATTAAAATTTTTATTTAATGTTTATTTATGTATATGTGTTGTCCCCTGACCTCTACATTCATGCCAGGTCAGAGGACAGCTCTGGGAACCAAGGACACCAAGGAAAATTGGTTTTCTCCTTCCACCATGTGGGTTCAGGGGACTGACCTCAAGTCATCAGATTTGGTTACAAGGCCTTTCCCCATTGAACCATCCTGAAGGCCCAGTTGTTGGAAACTTACAAATCAGCAGTCCAAGGGTATATATGAAAAAAAATGGAATTCTATGCAAAAACCCCTTGAAGTCACACCAAATGACTGTTTATCTTGTTCATTTGTTTTCACCATCAAAACGCTGCCATTTTCTTCCTGAATTACCATATCCTTGATGGAAGTACCTCGTATCTCTGCAAATACCTCTCAGTAAGCATTAACTGAGATGTTGATAATAGTAATAATTTTTATCCTAGTGACCTGGACCTGATTGTTTCCATCTTTTGCCTAGAGAACTATCAGTATTGAGAAAGGAGAATGGAGAACTGAAGAAATTTCTAGCCATCCTGAAGGTGAATGCAGATTTTATTTTTATTTTTACTTCTTTTGGTTTGGTGTTTCTAGACATCAAATTCAAGGACTTGCACATGCTAGATAAATGCTCTATTACTGAGCTATATCCCCAGGGATCTCACTATGTAGTTCAGGCTGGCCTTGAACTTACCATTGTAGTCCAGACTGGCTTCAAACTCAGGATCCTTCTGTCCCAATCTCCTGTATGATAGGACTGCCACCCATGCCACTGTGCCCAGTTGAAGAAGACTCTCTCTATTATTACTTTACCTCCTACCTTGTCCATCCTTCTAGATGGCTATATAAAACAGTGCTTCCCAGCAAACTCATAATATTTCTACAATAAGCATGCTGTAGTAAATAGGTTACAGAAGACCTTGGAGTGTTGAAAACATCAATATTTAGCACATTTTTGACCTATTCTGAAATGCCAGTGAGTCATGCTATAATTGTTGGGAAGCTCTCATGAAAAAGCATATTTGAACTTAACATTTCTCTTGAAGAAGTTCAGGATGCTTCAGGACCCTTTCCCTATTATTTTTTTTGAGTTTGAGTCTAAAATAGCCCCAGCTTTGAACTCTTTTTTTAAAAAAAACTTTTATTATTGTTGTTGTTAATGTGTGTATATGAATATGTGTGTAAGATATATGATGTATATGTGATGTGTGTGTGAGTGCAGGTGTCAATCAGTGGGTAACTTTAGGGAGTCACTTCTCTTTTTCCACCATGGGAAATGGGGGATCAAATGCAGGTCAGGTTTAGACAGCAAGCATTTATACACACTGAGCCATCTTACTGGACCTGTTTTTGAACTTTTAATATATTCATAGCTAGCCTAGACCTCCTGAGTCTGTTACCTCCACTTCATTTAGTACTGAGATTACAGGTATGTGTTACATGTTTAGCTCCCCAGTAGGCTTTTATAAAAAGAAACTAAATTTTATTCTCTCAAAGCTAATAATTTCTAAGGAAACACATTTTTTGTCCTTCTGTTAGCCTTAGCTAGGGGAGCTTGCAGGTAAATTATCTAACAAATAAGACTAAAATCCATTAATAATTTTTTCACCTACAGGGATCGCCAAACTGCTACTATGGAAGCAGGTCAGTTTTTTTACCAATCTAGCCCTCTACATTGAAATTTTCTGATTTGTTCTTCAAAGCATTTTCAGTTGTACAATTGTACATATATGCATGATGATGTGATACATTTGTGCAGTGTAGAATGATTAATTCATAGTACGTAGCATTTCCCTTCCCTCCCCCAGACAGGGTTTCCCTGGCTGTCCTAGACTCGGTTTGTAGACCAGACTGGCCTTGAACTCACAGAGATCCTCCCTCTGCCTCTTGAGTGCTGGGATTAAAGGCATGTGCCACCACACCTGGCTACATTTCCCTCTTCTTAATCCTTAACTGTTTTCTTTCTCTTTCTTTCTTTTTTTTTAAGATTTATTTATTTAATGAGTGCTCTATCTGCATGTACACCTGCAAGGCAGAAGAGGGCACCAAATTTCATTATAGATGGTTGTGAGCCACCATGTGGTTTCTGGGAATTGAATTCAGGACCTCTAAAATATCAGACAGTGCTCTTAATCACTGAGCCATCTCTCCAGCCCTCTTAACTGTTTTCTTATGTTGGGAAGCTTTTGACTAGTTTTTCTTGACTCCTAGTTGTGTGGACTCCAAGATGGATAAAATGGACAACGAATTTATCTTTTGCTTTTCTGATTCTCTAACAGAGTGAAATCTTTTTAATTTTTGTAGTACTTAGGGCTAGGGTCTTGTGAGTACTTTACCACTGAGATAGTGCATGCAAGAGCTCCTTCCTTCCCCCACTTTTTTTTTTTTTGAGGGAGGGGGATCTCACTATGTAGCCCTAGCTGGCCTGGAACTCACAGAGATCTGACCACCTCTGCTTCCTGTGTGCTAGGATTAAAGGTATGCCACCATGCTCCCTCACCCAATCCTTCCAGTCCCCTTTTTACTAATCATTTTGAGACAGTCTCACTAAGTTACTTAAGCTGGTTTTGAACTAGTGATCTTGGCTCAGCTAGGATTACATGTAGCACCATGCTCAGCTCTGAAGTGAAATCTTGATTGTAATGCTCACCTTTGATTACTGTCTTATCAATTCCCACTAATCTTTCAGAAACCTAACATTCATCACTTCCTCTGTAATGACTACATCAAATGGAGTTGGAATTTGTTCATTCAATAAATATTCATTCAGCAAGTACTGTTTATCTAAGTACTGGGTGCACAACAAAGTCTTTCTGATTAATGATGTCTGTGCCCTACCAATTACTAAATACTTTTAATGGTGAATGTATTCAAAAGACATAGCACTCCTGCAATCACAGAAGTTACTATCTAGTCTTCTTTCAAATTTCTGTATTTTTATATATCCACTGTAATATATAAACATTGTAGCACTTGGGGTTTTGATTTGTTTGGTTTTTTTTTTCTTTATGATCATGGCATGTCAAATCTCAGGCCTTGCTAAGCAAGCACTCTACCACTGGGTTTTATCCAGGCCTGATTCTTACCTTCTCTCTTAGTAGCCTATGAATCTCTCATACTAATGTTTCAATCTCAAGACATAGGACATAGACATATTATATAAATGTTTGTTGAATGGATGGCTGAATGAATCAATAGATGTAAGGTTGAAAGTATTTGTTAATACTACAAGGATGGAAGAAAGAAAAACTCCAGAATTACATTATGAATGAGAGAAGAGCAGAGGAAGGTTCCCTGGGGAAGTGGAGAATAAAAGACCTTACAAGGAAACTTACTTCTGTGTGCTGTGATGATGCTTTTGCTACTGGGGAGAAGTGATCTTTGCTTAGAGAAGCTACTGTTCCAGACTTTTTTCTCCTTTTTCTTCCTCCTGCCTTTTAAAAGATATTGTGTGTGTGTGTGTGTGTGTGTGTGTGTGTGTGTGTAAAACGCGCGTGCATGCGTGTGAGCACCCACAGAGGCCAGAATAGAGTATCAGATCCATGAGAGCTGGAGTTAAAGGCATTTGTCAGCAGCCAGACATGGATGCTCAGAAATGAACTGAGATTTTCTGCAAGAGCAGTCCCGCCCTTAACCACTGAGCCATTTCTCCAGCCTCAAAGCTACTATTTCTATAATCAGTGATGGACTGACTCTCTAACGTGGCAATCATAGCTGCCTTTTCTTTTTGTTTTCTTGTAGGTTAACCACACCTCGACCAGTGGGCATTACTTCCCCATCACAATCAGGTGAAAAACTAATTCTTTCCAGATATCTGTGTGAGATGAATAAATCTTTTCCTCCTATGAAATTGGTTTTTTCTCAGACTATAATATGATTTTGCTAATCTTACATATAGTGTGTAAATCATGATATAGCCAGATAACCACCCAAAACAAATTAGCCAGACAAGGCAGAGTGCGCCATTGATGACAGCTTTTCCTACACTTTATGCTTTTTCAGTTGCTCCACGACCCAGTTCCCAGCATACCAGCCAAGTGGTCAGGTAAGTAGAAAGCCTATACAACATTAAAACTGCTCACAAAGTTGGAAGATGAATGAAGTGGCTCAAAGCAGTACTGAAGAGCATTTACTGCCATGTCAAATTTAAAACCAGTTTTTGTGTTTGTTTTTGTTTGTTGTACCCTTGTTTTATCTCATTTTATATAGCCGCTCTTCTTCTATGGAGTCCATCCCTTATAGAGTGGCTGGCAGTGGAAATGTGGAACAAGTAAGTAATAGTCACATTATTTTTACATATTGAGGTTTCTAATGATGAAAGCAAGCTGTAATTCAAGAATCTTAAATTTGTATTGTTTTGGCACAATTTTTTTCCATGCCATATGAACCTATTTTGGATACTCAATATTAGAAAATGTCACAGAATCAACAGGGTGGCTACAGTGTGAGTGTTCAAGAATTGAATACACAGTGTCTATCATGTTCAATTTGGAAGTAATAGAGCATAGGTCCTTCTTAAGACCAGTATGCACAACCTGGGAGAATAATATATGTGTGAATGGATCGCTACTGAGAAACAGTGGAAAATTGGGAGTGTAGAGAACCAGGATAAAGTAACTAATGACCATTCTCTTTCTGTAGGGAATCAGATGCCTGCAGGAAAGGAGCACTCCCAGAGATTCTTACACTGGTAAGAAGGGGTAGGGGAAAGGTATCTGAAGTCAACGTATTCTGTTCAGAGACTAGAACTTCTAGTATTCTGTGGATAATATAATGGTGTTTACTGTTTTCCTGGAAAATGATTCCAGGTATCCAAACATGTATTACAATTTTCCAGGTAATGGTATTTTTGGTCTGAAACAGAGTGAGAAAATAAAAAGTTGAAGGATATCCATTGAAAACCTAATCAAAGGCTTGGCTCATGGGTAATAGCCTTCTAATCAGAGTTTGATTTTCCCCAACACACATAAAGATGGAAGGAGAGAACCAACTAAAAAAATCATTTTCTGGTCTTCGTGTGTGTAACACACACACACACACCTTTAAAAAAAGGAAAAACCTCTGATCAGAGTAACCAATTTGGGGGCTAGAGAGATGGCTCAGTGGTTAAGAGCACTGGCTGTTCTTCCAAAGGACTTGTTTTCAAATCCCAGCACCCACATGGCAGTTCACAGCTGTCTGTAGTGGCTGGGCATGGTGGCATATGCCTTTAATCCCAGAACTTGGGAGAAAGAGGCAGGTGGATCTCTGTGAGTTCAAGGCCAGCCTGGTCTACAGAGTGAGCTCCAGGACAGCTAGGGCTGTATATATACAGAGAAAACCTATCTAAAAAAAAAAAAAATCTTAAAAAAAAAAACAAAAAACTGATTTTTCAAATTGCCACAAGATGGCAGTAGAAATTAAGTCTAACTTTCTTTTTTTTTTTTTTTTTTTGGTTTTTCAAGACAAGGTTTCTCTGTGTAGCCCTGGCTGTCCTGGACTCACTTTGTAGACCAGGCTGGCCTCGAACTCACAAAGATCCGCCTGCCTCTGCCTCCCAAGTGCTGGGATTAAAGGCGTGCGCCACCACCGGCCGGCTCTTAAGTCTAACTTTCTAAAAGGAAAATTGAGAAACTGTATTTTTTTTGGTAATGATGGCAAATAATAATAATAATATTTATTAGATTTAATATTACATTTAAATAATAATAATAATTATTATTGGTTTTTTGAGACAGGGTTTCTCTGTGTGTCTTTGGCTGTCCTGGACTTACTTTGTAGACCAGGCTGACCTCGAACTCACAGTGATCCAACTGCCTCTGCCTCCTGAATGCTGGGATTAAAGGCCTGTGCCACCACGCCCAACTTGGCAGATTATTCCTACATTCTTGTGCCATGACACACATGTGGAAGTCAGGAAGAATTGTGTAGAGTCAGTTCTCTCCTTCCACCTTTCTTTGGGCTCCAGGGATCAAACTCAGGTCATTAGGCTTGAGCAGGGAGCTCTTTATCTGCTCGGCCATCTCACCAGCACACAGACATTAGTTCAGAACCTGAAAGGTGTTTGTTTTCTCACTGCCCATTAAAGGTAAGATATGGGCTTTCTTCCTAGTAACTTTTTTTCTTAAAGTCCTTTTTTTGTCTGTTACTAATACAGCCACTCTGGTTTTCTTGTTTGCTTTCTTCATGGACCATCTTGTGTGTATATGGTGATTGAATCCAGGGCCTCTGGCATACTTTCATTGAGACACATACACATCCTCTTCATTCCTTCCTTCCTTCCTTCCTTCTTTTCAATCAATGCTAGAGATCAAATACATACTAAGTAAATGTTGTACCACTTAGCTCTATCTCCAGCCTATTTTCATTTTCTGTAAATTTTTCTTTTGACTTAGTGTGTGTATTCATGCACGCATACCAAACCATGACATATGTATGGATGTCAGAAGACAACTTTGTGGAGTTGGTTCTCTCCTTTCTCTCTTTCCATGTTAGGAGGTTTCTGGGGGTTGCATTCGGGTCACCAGGCTTGAGCAGCATTGGTCCTGATTTTCTGCCTTTTAATTAGAAACTTTAATACATTTATATTCACTGTAATTGCTGATAAGAACTACCATTTTTCTACTTTTATATGTCATCCTTTTTGTCACTAATTCCTTTATTATTGCCTTCCTTTGTGTTAAATTGATTGTTTTCTAGTACATCACTTTAGCTTTGTTTTTTTACTATATTCAAAACTGTTTTGAGATCACAACTAATATAATTTATAAAAATGTGGTTTAAATTAATACCACATTCAATATCAGTACTATACTAAAACATTATTCTGTTAAATTATATACTCAGCAACACAGATAAATTACTGCCTTATACAATTGTTTTTTAAATCTGATGTAGGGGAGCTACCAAGAAAATGCACTTAAATTTTTGTTGTATTTACCTTTATACCATTTCTGCATTTGAGTTACTAATTAGTGTCCTTTCATTTCAGCCAGAAAGACTCCATTTAGTATTTCTTGTAAGGCAAGTTTGAGAGTGATAAGTTCACTGTCTAAATTTTTGTTTATGTAGGAATATCTTAGTTCCTCCTTCAGTTTTGAAAGAAGTATTATTGGATACAAGTTTCTGGTTGGTAACCTTTGGGAAATTTGGGTGCTCTCTGGTCCTTGGTATGTGTGATGAGAAAGTCAGCATTAATCCTGCAGTGTTATCTGGCCCTTGGTAT
>CAJQZJ010032031.1:3207195-3222595 GCA_907164525.1 Lophiomys imhausi | reverse complement strand
AACAGTCTTTCTTCAGGAATATCTCAGACAAAAGTCCTTGAGGGTTTCTTCTCTCTGGGAGACCTCAGCCATCTGTAAGCCAACTTTTTCAGTTTGTATCAGCAACTCTGCCGCTCTGCCTCAGTCTTTAAAGCTGGCCACAGTTCCGTTCAGGCCACTGTTTGGACAGGTCAAACCCCTCTAAGCAAAAGCTGAGTCACAGGGTTTAGTCCTTGGCCTTTTGCTATCTTGCTGAGGCTTTCTCTGCTCCCTAGCTGCTTTCTGCCTCAGGGAGACCTGGCTGTCAGTCCACCAGCATTTTCTTTATCTGAGGATACAAACTACTCAGTTTCTAGTTTGTTCCGCCTGCTTCAGCCTAATCTGGGCTCTGCCCACTTAGCAGCTGAAAACAATGCCAGGCCATAAACCTTGGTTTTAGGCCATAGAGTCCTTGTTTCACCTGGCTTTCTCCTTGTTTAGTCCATAGAGACTCCCCTCCTTTCACCTGGCTTCAACCTTGTTTTTAGTCTATAAGCTGATAAGCTAATTGCCCACAGCCAAGTTCATCTTCATGCCCCGGATTAAGAGACTGTATCAGAAGCCCCTAGATATTTACTAAATCTAATTTATATTAATCTAACTCCCCTTACACCCCAGTCCTTCCCTCTAGGACTATCAAGCCTATTTTATACCATGATTATGGCCTTTCAGGTTTCAAAACTACCACAGAGCTGGAGGAGACATTTGTACAGTTGAAGGTTACAGCATTTGCTGCCTCTACTCACATTCACTGTTATTTCCTTAATGTACATTCTCCAGATTATCATCTGATCTTTATAATTTCATGAGTTATAAAATGATATTTTGACTGCTTTTTCAAGCTTTCTCCTTGCCTTGGATGCTGGGGATCATTTTTGGAGCTCTGATTCACTTTTTTTCCATTGATCTCTCTCCTAGACAATTTCATGACTCTTAGTCTTCAGCTGTACTTTCAGTACCATCTTAGAGGTAAAGCTGAAGCAGAGACACACTAAAGTACATCAAGGCAGTGATGGGCCCTGTCCTCCAAACTCAAGAAAGTGAAAAGGGTACCTTCATTAGGTGCTGCTAAGTGACTTAACAGCCTTTTCACATACCATTAATCTTAGCCCTAAAGTATATATGAAAAATCTCTGGCCCTATTTCTTTTGCCCTGGCCCCTGAATCCCTTCTGAATTATCTCACTGGCTAATATTTATGCTTTCCAGAAACCCTTTCACCAGCTTCAACTCATAGCCTCTCTTATAGGTGAGTAACATTGCACTCCTTTTTTGTTTTGTTTTCTCAGGCTGGCCTCAAACTTACTATGTATCTGAGGCTGCCCTTGAACTCCTGATTTTCCTGCCTCTGCCTCCCAAGTTCTGGGATCACAGGTGAGCACAACCATGCCTAATTGTCCTGTTTCCTTTTCTAGGGATGTGTTCAGAATGGTTCTTCCAGGATTCCTAGGGTTCCTTGTCTAATGCCTATACTACTGGCATTCATAATCTGCAGTTTATAAGATGGAGTAGTACTTTTGTAATTGCAATCAAGTTTTCTGATTTGTAAGCAGGATTTTCTCTCTTTTCTGGCCTACTCTTTACATTTACTTTTACCTTTATTTGTCCTTTCCTCTATTGAATTTACTTTTGTTATTGTTGGTTGGTTGATTAGTTTTTGAGATACCATCTTGGTCTGTAATTCTAGCTACGTAGACCAGCCTGGACTCAATTCGATCTTCCTGTCTCTGTGGATCCCTACTCTGGGATTACAGCTGGGATGGTGCAATTCTGGCTTTGCTGATGCTTTTATTTCCATCCCTTAGACCTTCACCAGCCTCCTCTGGACAGGGAGTTTCTTTTAGACCATTCCTCAGTGGGAATTCAGGCCACACAAGAGTCCTCACTCCCAACAATTCTGGTAAGTTGTTCTCAAGTTTTCTTAACATTGAAGGGAAACGTCTAAATTTTGCAGTTGAATCCTATTATGTACAAGTAGATTGGTCTATAGGATTAGGCTGGCTTCTCTTCTCCACCCCCCACCAGCTAGGCATCAAACCCAGGACCAGGGCCTTATTAAAAGTGTGTGCTAACCACAAATTAGGTTTCCTCAGCCAGGGTCTTGTTGTGCAGATTAGGTAGCCTTCAGTCATCTATGAGGTCCAGGTTTACCTTAAACCCTGTATCTGCCTCCCAAGTGTTTTAACTACAGACATATACCACTAGGTCTGGCTTTTTCTACATCTCATGTTGGCATGTAGTAAGAGAGCTCAGCAGGCAAAGACTTTCTGCCAAGTTTGATGACATGAGTTTGGTCCCTAGTACCCATGGGTGTTGAAATTATATGATGGAAGGAAAGAAAACCAACTCCTGGAAGTTGTCTTTGGACATCACAGGTGTACCATGTGCACCATGGCACCCATGTACATGTGTGCTGGTGCATGTGCATACACATACAAGTAAATAATAAATGTAAAAAAATTAAGCAGTGGATTTTTAGATCCCACATTGAACATTCCAAGAGTTCAGTTCCAAAGGTGGTAAAAAATCAGCATCTGTCTTTTTTGTTTGGGTTTTTTTTTTTCCAAGACAGGGTTTTGTAACCGATTTTTTTAATTATTTAACACTTATTTATTACTATATTCACTTATAACAAACACCAACATTTTCTTAACTATTAATCCTATAAATTCCTACAACCCCTTTAACCTATCCACTAAACCTATTGATAATTATTTTTCTAACCTTTTAGAATGATACAGTCTCTGGGGCAGGTCCTTAGTCATCAGGAACACAGTCTTTGTTGTAGATTCTTTAAGGCACTTAGCAGTCCTTTTTCTGGATCTCTCAGATGCAGGTTCGTCAGGGTAAGTTGGTTATTGCAGTCTCACCTTAAATAAGGCTTGATGCTTTCTTCTCTCTGGGAGACCCCAGCTTCTTCGCATCAGCAACTCTGCTGCTCTATTTCAGAGTCCTTAAAGCCAGGCACAGTTTCCTTTAGGCCACTATTCGGACAGATCAAACCCCTCTAGGCAAAAGCTGAGCCACAGGGTTTAGTCCTTGGCCTTTTGGTGTCTTGCTCAGGCTTTCTTTGCTCACCAGCTTCTTTCTGCCTCAGGGAGATCTGGCCAGCACTTTTTTCAGCAGGACTCTCAGAGCTCTCTAGCATCAGGGGCCTCTTCTTTTTTATGAGGCTCCATGCACTGTCCTTAAATAGAAGGAACTCTGTTTCAGCTTAATTTTGGCTCCGCCCACTTAGCAGCTGAAAACAATGGAAGGCCAGATACTTTGTTTCTTTAAGTCCATTAAGTGTTTCCTGTTTTTCTGACAACTTTGTTTTTCAGTCCATTGAGTATTTCCTGTTTTTCCTGACTTCAACCTTGTTTTTCAGTCTATTAAGTCTCCTGTTTGTTTCCTGTTTTTAGTCCACATGCTGATAATGATCTTCATGCCCCAAATTAAGAGACAGTATCAGAAACCCCTATATATTTTCTAAATCTAATTTAATTTATCTAACTCCCTACAGGGTTTCTCTGTGTAACAGACTCCTGGCTGTCCTGGAATCACTTTATAGATTAGGCTGGCCTTGAACTCACAAAGATCTGTCTGCCTCTGACTCCCAAGTGCTGGAATTAAAGGTGTGCACCTCCAGGCCTGGCAACTCACTCAAATTTTTATACTGCCTCTTTCCACTTACAATTAAACTCAAGTCACAGATTGTTCCATCCCCATACCAGCCTATATAGCCATATTGGCATCAGAAAAAGAATAAACATGATTATCCATTTCTCAAAGTGCTTTTTAAGTGAAAATCTTTATTTATAACACCTATATTTATTAATGAATATTAAACATCCATATCCTGTAACTTACTGGAAATTGAACTCAAGACCTCTGAAAGAGCGAGTCAGTGCTCTTACCTTGTGAGCCATCTCTCCAGCCCAACTGACAACACATAATACCTAACACCTATAAACAACTTAATCCCTAAGAACACCTAACCAGTCCTATTTTTAACCCTCTTGAAAGGATATTAAAATTCTCTAGCACAGGTCCATGAGCGCACCTTGATCATCTTTCTATTTGCAGGCATATTTCAAGTGTTCCCAGTCTGGCTCTGGCATAGTTATGGCAGTCCTATCTTCAGCTTGGTTTAGCTTTCTCCGAGCCTCGTGTTGCCAATTGGCTCTTGCAGTCAGTTTATTGCAACTGCCCAGCTTGTGGCTGGCTTCAGTTATACACGGCACAGATGCTGTGCTGCACATGGCCTTGTCTTTTACTTTAAAGCTGTCGAGAGCGCGGTTTGGTCATCCAAATCCCGACACCTCCTTCTCTGTGGAAGGGAGTCGTGTGACCAGGTGACGGCACTCGCCACCCAATAAGGTCAAATGGAATACAATTAGGCAGGCTGGTTTTTATGATATTTATTATACTAAATAATAATTACAACTTATACTAAATGAAATATCTCTACTTCTACAGGATCAGGATAAGCTGCATCAATCAAACAGAAACACTTAATGGTCATTAAAGCTAGAATAACTAATATTACAATATATAACCACCACATGCTACATTTATATTAATATTCCCACATCACACATTATACGACCTGTCCGTCGCTCCGGCTCCTCTCTGGCTAGTCACGAACCTGGAACCACTTAAGGGTGAAAGCTTATGGTCTCAGTTCAATGCCTGAGGATAGAGCAAGAGTCTCAGTCCAAGGCCTGAGGATAGAAGCAAGCAAGGCAGAGGCGGACGCCAGTGTAAACTGAGCGACCCCGGACTGCTTGTCTGCTCTGGCTTTTTATACTTTTTACTGGCTTCATTATAATATCCACATAAGGCGGGCTAATTATTCTAATTACTACGTCATCCACATATGGTGGCACTCCTTATCTACTTATCTTTCTCCTACAGCTGGTCTCAGCTTGGGCTGTGGCTGACAGCTCATTGCAGCTAAACGAGAAGCTATTACTTATGATCCAATACTTAAATTACTTTACTAAACTCCCTGCAGCCATTCTTTATGGCTGCTTACAGGCTCCTTACAAAAGCCTTATACAGCCTCACATGACTGGGGCCACCCTTTTGCCTGATTTTGAGGTCCTCCACACAGCCTCCAAACTCTACCCGCCTCCTGGGACCTCTCTCACTCACCCAGCACTCTCGGGCCTCTGTGTGGGTGTCTTTAGTGTCCAGTTTTTATGACCTCTCCTTCAGAAGGTTCTATGCCACACCTTTTCTGCCATCCTCCTTAGACTGTCTTAGGGCAAATTCTCTTTCTTGGCCTCAGCCTCTCGGTTCTCTCAGCAATTCTCAGTTTATTTGCTGAGGCTTCTGACCACTGATTGCCTCAAGGCTGTTGCAGCCTGAAGGTTGGTAGATGGCACACCTTGCTTCACATCTGCCTCCTCTGTCTGCAGGGGCCAAGGGAGTTTCATGTGGACTCCCTGGTTTGTATAGGGTGTGGTCTCTCAGTCTTTTGAAGTCTTGACCTCTACCTTTCTCGATCTATTAGGTGGCTCCATAACCTCTCTCGGTAATTGACATTTTTGAAGGCTTCTGTGGCTTTTCAGTCACTCCCCTTTATTGGGCACTGTCTGCAGTACTCCGTCCAATCTGGGCTCCGCCCACCTTGGCTCCCAACCCCCAGTGTTTTTTGAAGAGAGTCAATGTCCAAGCAATGCCAAGCTGTAAGCTCCTTTCAGTTTCCCGGGCTCTGAAAAGGTCCAAATGCTGCCAGGCACCTGGCTGATCTGCCTGCCCCTCTTAAGAGTCCTTACTAATTCACTAAAGAAAACAAACCCATTACATATCCTCCTCTTTGTTTAATAATATTTTCTCTAATATTAATATATTTACAATAAAAATAATTATAAAAATTACATATACAATATGAATTGCTTATGTAATACATAAATAACCATAAATTTTTATTAGTTTACATAAATAGTAGTATTACATTTTTTAACAATCAAAATACATTAAATTAAAGCAAGATATAAACAATTTTAAATTCCTACCAATATGCAAAATAACCTTAAATTTCTATAATATACAAAATACTCCTAAATTTAGGCTGGACGTGGTGGCGCATGCCTTTAATCCTAGCACTCCGGAGGCAGAGGCTGGTGGATCTCTGTGAGTTCAAGGACAGCCTGGTCTACAGAGTGGGTTCCAGGACAGCCAGGACTACATAGAGAAACCCTGTCTTGAAAAACCAAAAAAAAAAAAAAATCCTAAATTTAACCTTAAATACCCATCAATATACATAAAATAATCTTAAATTTCTATTAATATATTCAAAATAATCTTAAATTTTAATTATGTTTTAATAGAAGAAAGAGTTCCTTAAATCCAACTCTTATTATAATTTTTCCCTGACCATTATTAATGTAACCCTTATTTTTTTCCCTGACCATTCCAATAACAAATTATAACCATTCATTCTAGATGACAGTTATAACTCATAACATATTACATAATAAAAACTTTCCATCCCACCTCTTGGGAATGGAGTACCCTTTCTTTGGGTACCCTTTAAAAAATTGAGATATTGTCCAATTCCTGGGAAAGCTAGATATAGCTTTTGTTGTCCAGTCTCTACATGATCAATCATTTTGGGCTAGCCCTTTTGAAATCAATTTGTATGCCAATTTTGAGAAAAATAGTGATTGAAGTAGTCTGTTAGGTTGAATCACCTGACCTATTTGTTCTGGCTTTATTGTTATCCAGTCTTTTGCTCCAAAAATAAATTTCTGGTCTAATTTTCAGCAGGTGAAGGCATATCAATTTTGTAATCCCATTTGAAGCATAATCTCCATTCATGCTGAATGAAAGATTGGAATATTATAAACACCAGATAGTGAGTTAAGATACACTTATCATGCGAAGACATTCATGTCTCAGCTAACAGGTTTTCCCTGGTCAGATCTAATCTTTATAAGTTTTGTTGGTAACCACATTTTTAGTTGATTCCCTGTAGACATATATGCATAACCACACCCCCATCTTAAAACTATTGCAGGTTTCCATTCTAAAGTCAAAATATCCTTACAGTATATTGGTTAATTTAGTTCCTCAGTTTTTTCTATAACCCAGTGTCTCCCAGCGACAGTGGTCCCTTTTTCACCAACAGTGCTTAGCTAACTTTTTTGAGAAAGAGTTTATTTCATGTAGCCCAGGCTGGCCTGGAATTTCCATGGTAACTGAGGGTAGTCTCCCAAGTGCTGGGATTACATTATATGCACTTTTGTTGTTGTTGTTAGGGTCCCATGTAGCCTAGGCTGGCCTTGAACTCTCTATGGCCAGGTTGATCTCAAACTCATAATTCCTCTGCCTCTACCTTACAGGTATTGGGATTACAGGCTTACGCCACTGTGCGGAGCTGCTTAATAGTCTTTCCCTTTCCAAGTAGTGTTCTCTGTTTAAGAGCTTACTAGATACTATGGCCCACAAGAAACATGGCTGGGAAACTGAGTTTCTTCTTTCACAATTCTGTCCTGTCCTTCAGGTCAGATGGAAAGCAGAACCACACCAGAGAATCTTTCTGGTTTCCAACTTCCAGTTCTACAGGTGAGGTCTGCCTAGTCTAACTTGTCAAATGTGTAGAAATCTCAAAGTCAGGTCTTCCTGCTAAAGGCTGAGTCTCAGGGTAGTAGAAGTCAGCTGATGGGGAATGACATGGGTGTCACTGTGATAGACAGCTGCTCAGTTTTTCAGGATGGTTTCAGTTTCATTGATTCTCTTACTGTAAGATTAGTTTGCTGGAGTTTGGTGTGGGTTAGGGGTAGGGTGTTGTTTTGTTTTGTCTTGGTTTGCTTGTTTTTTTTTTTCAAGACAGGGTTTCTCTGTGTAGCTCTGGCTGCCCTGAACTATGTAGACCAAGCTGACCTTTAACTCAGAGATGCACCTGCCTCTGCCTCCTGAGTTCTAGGATTACAGGTGTGCCCCTCCACCACCCAACTTGTTTGGTGTTTTGTTTTTAATTCCTAAAATAGTAACTAGTCTTGGCCAAAATCGTACTGACATTTCTGTTATTTCCATAACGAAGTTTTTGTTTTGTCTTGGGTACTGGGTACCCTGGGCATTGTAGGCAAGTTCTCTCTGTTACCTGTATCTCCAGACCTTTTTCATTTTAAGTCTGATCTTAGTGAGTTGCCCAGGCTGGCCATGCACTTAGAATCTCCTTGCAGCAGTCTCCCCAACAGCTGTGAGTGCAGGCCTGCACTATCAGCCCTGGCAATGAAAACTCCTATCGAATGGAATGTATCATTTGGACAAACTAGAAAAAGTATTTATTTCTCTAGAGGTGAATTTATGGGACTAATCCTAATTCAGAGAGCAAAAGGAAAGGTAGAAGTTTGTAAGGATATCTAGTAAGTGAAAAATTCACTCTTGCCTTTTAATTCCACTTTTGTGTCTTGGGTTTTGACATTTTTTTTTTTTTGAGGCTATTTTCACTGAAAGTTTCTCATGAACCAGGTAATGGCTCCTAGATAGACTGGAATATATTTATTTCCATAATCCTGCAAGGAATCAAAATTTAAGGGCCTGGTGGCAAAAGCCTGTAATCCCAGCTACTCAGCGACTGAGGCAAGAAGGATCACAAGTTCAAAGCCAACCTGGGCCATAGAGTGAGTTTCAGGCCTTACTAAAACCCTGTCTGAAAAATGAGAATTTGCCAGGTATGGTAGCAGGTACCCACAATCCCAGGATTTGATAAATTAAATAGGAGGATCACAAGTTTGAGTTACCCATCATGTTCCAGGCCAGGCTGGCTAGAGGCTTTGTCTCAGGTTAAAGAACAGATAAACCAGGTCTATGTAAGGATATAGGTCAATGGCAAGTATGCTTGCCTGCCATATGCTAGGCCCTCAGTGATAACAATCCCTAAAACAAGAAAATAAAAGGAATTAAGGTCTAATAATGAAACCAATTTCTTTGTATGTAAATTTAAAAAAATTTTTAGTAAAAAGTGCGTGGGGGGGGGGGGGTCTGGGAATGTACCTGAGGTGGTAGAGTGCATTTGTACCCAGCATGCACTAAGCCCTGGGTTCAGGTCAATCCCCTGCATTTCATAGAACCAGATACATTTGGACCAGAAGTTCAAAGGTGTCCTTGCCCACATATCAAGTTCAAGGTTTATGTCACAACACAGAGAAAAGGGGAAGGGAAGAGAGGTTTTTTGTTGTTGTTGTTGTTGCTGTTTTGTTTTTTTAAGGTATCAGGAGCCCAGAATAGTGACACATACCCATGATCCCAGCATTTAGGAGGTAGAAGCAGGATGATTAAAGGTTCAAGGTCAGACTGAGATACCTGACACTCTCAAAACCAACAAAAGAAAAAAATCGTGACTTAAGGTGTAAGCAACAACACTGAAAAAAACAGCAGCCTCTCATAGAACCTCACACATATAGAGATAACCTATAAGGAAATGCAAGAGACCTATAACTATGTGGCTCCAAGTTCTGCCCTGTTAAGAATCACATTTATAACTAGGTGTAGTGGTACACACCTGATATCCTAGCACTTGAGAGATCGAAGCAAGAGAAGATCAGGAGTTCAAGATCATCCTAGACCACATAGCAAGTTTTGAGGCTGGCTTGAGCTATATGAAACCACCCTATCTCAAAAACAAGACAAAAAACCCAGCTTCTATGAGACAGTGAAGAATCTCAATCTGTTGGGCAGCATTAAAGATTTTTTTTTTTTTCTGAGACAGGTTCTCACTTGTAGCCCTGGCTGGTCTAGAACTCACTTTTTGACTAGGCTGGCCTCAAACTCAGAGAGATCTGTCTGCCTCTGCTTCTGACTGCTGGGATTAAAGGCATGCAACACTACGCCCTAAAGTATTAAAGAACTTTAAACACTGAGGAATATGTTAGGTCTGATGACTGTATTTATACACACATACACACAAAACTTTTATGAGCAGACTTATATGCAGAACATCCATAAACATAAATTAAAAAAAATTAAAGTTAAAAATATCTATTGAAAACTGACACATCCCTAGAGGTATAAGATCACTGCTTCCCTAGTAACTGCTTTTAATGCAATAGTCCAATCTTCCAAGTTTCTCAAACATGACACTGTCATCATAAAGCACTGAAACATTCTACAGTTACTTAAGTAACAACAAAGTCCTCATCACACAGAACGTATAAAATCTTAGTTTGGGCTGGGCATGGTGGCACACACCTTTAATCCCCGCCCTTGGGAAACAGAGCAGGCAGATCTCTGTGAATTCAAGGCCAGTCTGGTCTACATAGCCAACAGAGGTTAGTGAGCCTCTGTGTCAAAAACAATTTTTTTTTTCTAGTTTGGAAGCTAAGTCATCATACAATAAGAAGTTGATTTTGTTCAATTAAACTTTAATCGTTTGAAACACCCTTACTAGTCTGTTTTGTCATAACATGCAAATCTGTTCTCTGCTGCAGACATTCCACCAACAGAGGCAGATGGGATTAGCCAATAGAGACGGATGGAGCATTTCCAGATAGAAATCCCTCTTCCAGGTCTGATCTGTGCATAATGCTCAAGGATGGACTGCAGTGTCTAGTGCCATTAGGGATATGGGCTTGGAAAATGTTTTCTTGGTTTCTTTCTGCAGCTTGTTCTCTTGAACTTTATATCTTTCTCTTCAAACATTTAAACGTTTAAAAAAATATTGTGTGTGTGTGTGTGTGTGTGTGTGTGTGTTGTGTCTGTATGAGAGTATACCACTTGCATATGGGTGCCTAATGCACAAGCCCTTGGAGGCCAAAAGACAGTGTGTGATCCCATAGAGACAGAGTTATAGGCAGTGTGTCAGCTGACTGACATAGATGCTGGGGAACCCAGCTTGAGCCTTCTTGAGGAGCACAAAGCACATGTAACAGGCCATCTCTCCAGCCCCTTGAATTTTTATTAACTTTGTGTATATACCTGTAGGGGGATGAGAGGACAACATTGTGGGAGTCAGTTCTTTCCAACATGTCAGTCCTGGGATCCAACTCAGGTCACTAGGCTTGGTAGAAAGTGCCTTTACCCTCTAAGCCATCTCACTGGCTCTATCTTACATTAACACACAAGAAAGCTTCAGGAAGATAATCGTCTCTCCCCCTTATGTACTGCCTTTCATTTCCTAGTTTGAACTGAAGTTGCAAAAAAAATCCTTGGCCTCATGCTTGGAAGGAGGGAGACTAGCTAATATATTTATCCTGGTTCATTTCTGGATTTCACTTTTTAGCTCTAGACGTTGCTATCCTGTTGCCAATGTTAAAAAGCAGCAACTGTTCCTCATCCTAATTATGTCTTTTACTTATTGTTTGTTCTACATCCAGCTGCTATAAAATGTTTTTATTTTCCTTTGTCCAAACAGTAGGTAGAATAGATTTCCCACTTATTAAAGTATGTAGACTAACAGAGGGGAAAAAAATCATTTAAAAAAAACTCTTTTATGGCTACTGCAACTCTTGCTATAACAGGTTCTAGAATAGTGGGATGAGCAACTTGAATTACAACCTGCTAAAGCACCAGTAAATACTGTCATCTGACTGCTGGAAACGGTGTGTGTCAACAGATGCTGATTTACTGTCTTCTATTTTCTGTTTTTATTTAATTTACCACAGTGTGTCCTGACTGTTTAAATAACAAAATTATACTAAATCAGAAGGAATTTTAAAGTGGTGCTAAGGCTTAAGACTAGAGTATCACAAATGATAGGTGACAGATCTATCACTGACCACACACCAGCCCTTAAATCAATGTTAATGTACTTGATTACATTAAATCCCTAGACTTAGTGTGCGTGCAGATGAAGCCCTGTTTGCAGAGTGCCTGCCTACCACACACAAAGGACTGGGTTAATTCCCAGTACTGCATAAACTGGGCGCAATGGCACATACTTATTATACTCAGTATTTGGGAGGTGGAAGCAGGAGGATCTGAAGTTTGACAACAGCCATGGCTTCACAGTGAGTTCAAGGCAAGCTTTTAAAAAAATGACGAAAAAATACATAGTATGTAACAAAGTAACCCCTAGAAGTGGAAACGTGGAGAAGAGAAACAATTTTCTTTTTGGCCTCTTTTTATTTTAGCAATTTGGGGCTTGCACTCTATTTTCATATGACTAACCAATTGTTATCAGTGATCCCTGTGTTGAAATTTACTCTAGAACATCATTGAACTAGAAGACCATGGTCCTTCTGTCCCCAAGACAGATCCTATAAAGAGGGAAACATCTCGTTAGATACAAATTGAACCAGTTGCAAAAAAAGAAAAAAATAAAACCAAAAAGCCATCTTTATCAATCTGGACAGAAAGTAGTATCAGGTTTGTTAATCCAAACCTGTAACCATCCCACCATCCTTCTCTGTGACAATGTTATGTTTCACATAGTCCAGGATGGCCTTTACCTTCATATGTAGTCAAGGCTGGCCTTGAACTCCTTGATCTTCCTGCCTCTACCTGGCAAGTATTGTAATCACAGTTACAATGCCTGGCTCAACAATATGTTTTAAAGGGCAAATCCTTAATTCCCACCTCCAATAAATACACAGACTAATATTCACAACCTGATTATTAAAAATTTTCACAAACTCTGTGTGTAAAGGTTTACCCTGAGACAATAGTGAGCAAAGACGGGGTTTCATAGAAATAAAATGGTAGAAGGCAGATTGGTCCCAGTATCGGAAGCAAGAGCATTCTGCTGCTGTGAATACGTGACAACATGATTAAAAAAATCAACAGGACTGAGGGGAGCACCTGTAACAGAAGTACGGCATTGCAAACACTAGCTGGAGCATGCATGGGTGTGCTCAGAACAGGCACAAACAAAGCAGCCTGTGTTCTCTGACAAATGGTGGGGTTTGGGGTGCACTAGGATCATCTGGATCATAGTACTTCTCTCCATCCAGGTTCCCTGAAGATGTGGGGCTGAGATGTGGTCTAAGGGGACTGAAGAAAAAGAGCAAGAGCCTTTCCAGCCATTGTTTGCCCAGATCCAGAACCCTCTCTACATGGAGGGAGGCTGGAGAACTGAATTTGTGTTGATCCAGTACTTTAGTTTGTATCCTGGTTACACTTCCCAATCTCCCATTAATGTCCCTTTTGCCCACTCTGAAGAACACAAAACTTTTTAGTTCTTTGTAACAAGAATAATTTCAAAAAGGTTTGAACAGTCACTAAGTTGGTTAATATTTCAGTAATAGACTCCCCTTTGCCTCACCCTCCCTCAGTCCTGTATGATTACTACATCATCGTCATCTTCTTCCTGCTCCTCTTCTTCCTCACCATCTTCTGGCAGTTCTTCATCCTCCTCCTCTTCCTCCTCCTCTAGAGAAACTACCACTTCCGCTGGCTTAGGCAATCGAGAGTCAAACCAGTCCAGCACTTGCTGAGTGCTGAGTCTTGATGCCTGACTCAGTTTAAGGATATCTGCTTCCTGTAGCTGCTGGTGGGCTTCCCAGTACCTCTCCAAAGGTCGTATATCTGGTGGGGGTGGTGGGGCTGGCAGAGGTGGTGTCTTGGCCCATTCTTTCAAGGAACAAGTTGATGGTGTGGGAATGGCTGGATCTTGAAAACTAGGGGTACCAAGTACTGCATTGTCCCGAAACCATTTCAGTTGTCCATGCTTCAAAGCATATCGTGTGTCACCAAACCACTGAATGATCTCAGGGCGTGGTAAACCAGTGATCTGTTCTAATTTATGGTAATCTTCTCGTCGTGCCCATTGGCACTGCAGAAAAAAGGATTTGAGGATGGCCAGCTGTTCTTTGGTTTTACGTTTAGACTTCCGCTGGTGTTGCATATCTGGGGAAAGGTATTCTGTGGGTCCAGCCCTACTTGCTACTGAGTTATTCCGTAGCCTTTGGGGCCAGGGTAGCTCTACTTGTGGAGACGGTGCCTGCTCACTAGGTAAGAATGACTGTGGGATATAGCCCAAAGGCTGGAGTGGTTTAGAGGTGGCAGTGGTTCCATTAGCCAATACCTGGAAAGAGGGAGAAGAGATAGAGGAAGATGGAGGTGTCCCATAAGGTACAGATTCTTCCTTTTCCTTTTGACTACTGTCAAGTAATGAGATCGATGGGGGCTTATCCGGCTGATAGGCAGCTGTGGAGTGATCCCAGGAAGTAATCCCTCCACCACATGACTGGTTGGGACTCCTGCCTGCCTGCTCTGTAGAGAAGCCACTGATCTGAAGATCCTGACAAAAATCTGATTGGTGGGGGAGTGCTCTGCTGGCTTTCATCAGAGGTTCCCTCACTTTCTGATGATCCAGTGGCAGCTGTGGTACCTGAAAGGGCCCCTCAGGCTCAACCTTCAATCCTTTCATCGGAGTGGACTCACTCAGTGCCAGAGGACACAGTCCAAGAGCAACTTGCTCTGGATCGGGCACCGGAGGTGTCTCCTGTGGGGGCTGCACTGTGTGATGCATAAAAGAGAGAAGAGACTTGAAATGGAGCTGATCTCGGTGGTACACTACTCGGGCTCGTGTCTCTTCTATCTCTTCAGATGACCAGCTAATGCCACAGCGGAGGCGTTGGGCCATGAACCAGGTCTTTACCTTCTCTGTCTGCAGTCCATACCGCAGGCAGAGGAGAGCAATATCTGCCAGGCTTGGGTAGGGGAAGTAGCTGAAGGTTTGTAGCAGGTGCTCGTTTCCATCCAGCTCACTGGTTTGGGCTGCTTGAGTCCACACAAGCTGTAGCTCCTCAGAGACTGGTGGGAGGCAGATGAGCCCTGCTGCCGAACTACTGAGACTGCGAGCATCTTTGTTAGGAGGCATGGTGTGCTCTGGCTTGTGCCCTTCAGAGAGAGCTGTGGGAAAAGAAACGGCTCCATCACCATTTAATTTTTACCAAATTGCTGGGTACCAAACAATTTTCTATTTGAATCTAGTTGTATTGTTCCTAAATACTTCAATCATATCTCAGTTTTCACAATCTTGTCAAGTCATCAGAACCTGCTGTAATTCTTGGTTCTTTGTATGCAACACAAAATCCATAAAAGTTGGGATAAAAATGACCCTAAGTCACATGACAAAAATCTGTCTTTAGAGGCTAAGGAAAAAAGTTACCCTCATACAACCTTTACCTTTCCAACTTCAACTTGCTTCTGAAAGCTACCACTCAACTCTCACCTTTAAGTTCATGGGACAGTATTCAGACTGAATGCAAATACATTGACCTCATGCAGTAATAGATTACTCCTTAGCACCTAACAATCTCAGATTACTTCCAGAACATGGAGACAGGGAAACAACCTATCAAGTCAGGCACTGGAGTGTATACCTACAATCCCAGCACTTGGGAGGTAGTAGACCAGGAGTTCCAGGACAGCCTAACCTACATAAAACCCTATCTCAAAACACACACACACACACACACACACACACACACACACACACACACACA
>CAJQZJ010032031.1:3160303-3207185 GCA_907164525.1 Lophiomys imhausi | reverse complement strand
ACACACACACACACACACACACACACACACACACACACACACACACACAAAAAGCCAACGACAACAAAAAACAGGGTGTGAGTACTCTGTCCAGCCCTATGCTCCACCCCCTTCCTTTCTTGGCAATGGAGTGAGTTCTGGGAACTGGAGACTGTTTACAGTGCCTTAAAGCCCTAAGGTCTAGATAGGTTTTTCCCATCCCAGTAGGAATACTTAGAGGCCAGGACTTTATACCTGACAGGGATAAAAGAACCTTACTCCCCTTGGGTGGAGTCTTATGGAAAGGAGAATTTCCTCCCTTAAGTCACCTTAACGAAGGTTAAACCTTCCCTGAGTCTTTGTCACCTCTCACAGCTCAGCCTTTCTAAGGAGCCCAGAGATGACACCCTCCCCATCAACAGCAGAAGGGCTCTGCTCTTGTCTCTTTACTGCAGCTTGCTCCTCAAAATCAGCTGGGCAGGTTCATTAAACACTACAGCTAGCTCCCAGGGTTATGGGCAAGGGAACCTATTCATTCCTCAATGGCTGGTGAAGTCAGTTCCCAGAATATTCTGTAAACATTTTAATTCAGCTCCCTCCTTAGACATTAAAGATACATTACCACATCACACTTTATTCTTAGAGGAATCCCATCGGTGTTTATATTACTTTTGGTCTGTTCAGGAAAGGGTAAGATTCTCACGTAAATGCTACTGATTAACTGAGAAAACATATTTCAAGTCCATAAAGAGAAGTGTATCAGGGGTTACTGTTTTCACTTCTTTGGAGACCTCCAGCCTAGGCAAGTGCTCCAGCACCAAGAGGTCACTTGGGGACTTTTTTAATCTGTAAAAAGTGTTTAGATTTTATTTTGTAACTGTTTTATTTGTATATACATATCCACCATATGCGTGCTTGGTGCCCTCAAAGGTCAGAAGGCACCAGATCTCCTGGAACTGGAGTTACAGTTGGTTGTGAGCTGCCATGTGGATACTGGGAGTAGAACCTGGGTCCTCTGCAAGAGCAACAAGTGCTTTAACTCCTGAGCCAGCCCCCCTAGAAGCTTTATGGTTACAAAAATTCAAAGTCATTTTAGTGTTTGTTTGCCATGCTTTTGACAATCAAATCTAACAGGCCAGAGTTCATGCAGATCCTAAAAGCATTATACTTGAAGAGTACTTCACAGGTGAGGAGGCTGGTCTAAGTCGAAGCAGCTTATGAGTGCTCAGCTCCTGCCACTTAGCTGCTAGCTCTGGGTAAGTCACTGAACCCCTGATGACCCTCTGTTCCATTTCTCTCCTCTGTAAAGGAAGCTGCGCTTACAGAGAAGTTACATATTGTTATCAAGCATCTATTATGTGCCAGGCATTATAAAGTCAGAAAGAGCAGCTTTTGGAGATGGAGGTTTGGGGTATAGCAGACTTGAGGTTTACTGGACCTTCCCTACTTTCTAGGATGTCCATTTGTCCTTAGCCAAATTATTTCACCTAAGGCTTAGTTTCTTTATCAGAGAAAAAAGTGCCTTACTTGGGAAGTCTATACTGGGTAGAAGCCAGAGTCTTCTGGCAGGCAAGCATTCTACCACTGAGCTATACAGCTCCAGACTCTATGATTTTATATTCTATATTTTGGGGTTTGGAAACAATTTCAAAATGGAATTGCTGCTTTGAAAAAAAATATGAGGGTTGGGGAGAAGACTCCGTGATTAAGAGCACCTGTCAGGGCTGGAGATATGGCTCAGCAGTTGAGAGCACTGTCTGCTCTTCCAGAGGTCCTGAGTTCAATTCCCAGCAACCACATGGTGGCTCACAACCATCTATAATGCGATCTGGTTCTGACCTGCAGGCATTCATGCAGACAGAACACTGTATACATAATAAATAAATAACTCTTAAAAAAAAAAAGAGTACCTGTCAGTTCTAGCATCCATATGGTAGCTCACAACCATCTATAACTCCAGTTCCAGGAGATCTAGTGACCTCTTTTGGCCCCTGTGGGTATTACATGCATGTGGTGCAAGTTATGTCAACACTCATACATGTAAAAATGAAAAAAAAAAGGAAGGAAGAAAAATAGGGCTACAGACATGTCTCAGAGTTAGGATAAAGGCACTTTCAGCTAAGCCTACAACCTGAGTTTGATTCCTAGCATCCACATGGTGGAAAGAGAGAACCAACTCCCACTAGTTGTAGCCAAGAACTAGTCTAGTCCGTGTGGACATGAGAGCTGACAGAGAAGATTATGAAGTATGTGCAGTTAAGATGTCTGCAAACACCACCCTATTCATGAAGTCTGCTATCCTTAAGGTCACAGCACAGAGTGGATTACTGCAGTACAATACACACTAACACAGCATCTTACTGCACAATCTTCACCTAGTTTCATAATACTCAAAAGTTATAGCAGAATTCCTGAAATAGAATGTTGGGGATTTTTTGTTGGTGGTGTTTTTTTTTTTTTTTTTTTGAGACAGGGTTTCTCTGTGTGTCCTGGAACTTCCTCTGTAAATCAGGCTCGGTAAATCTTGAACTCAAGAGATTCTCCTGCCTCTGCCTCCTGAGTACTGGGATTAAAAGCATGAGCCACACTGGGTGTGGTGGAGCACGCCTTTAAGCCCAGCACTTGGGGGAGAGAGTGAGGTGGATCTCCGTGAGTTCGGGGCCAGCCTGTTCCACAAAGTGAGTCCAGGACAATCAGGACTATTATGCTGAGAAACTCTTGTCTCAAAAACAAAAACAAGACAAAAACAAAAAAACATGAGCCACTATGCTCATGTTGTTTTAAATCAAGACTTAGTTGTATAGCTGGTAATTCTCTAGAAGAATCTGGGTTTTTTATGTTTATTTATTACTTCAGTTTATATCTCCATCATAATACCCTCTTTCCATCCCTCCCACCCTCTACCCCCTATCCCTTCCATCCCACTCCTCTGGAGTGGAATGTCCCTACATATCAGTCCCTTGCCCCAGTTCAGCAGTCACATGAGGGCCAAGAGCCTCCTCATAAACTGGGGGCCAAGAATCTGTTTTCTAATCAGGAGCACACTACAACCAGGATGGCTCAAAAGAATCCCAAGTAAGGGGCCAGACACAATGGCACAATGTAGAGGCGCTATCTCAAAAACCGAAAAGAGTAACAACTGGGATAGACCAATATTCTTTTTTTTTTTTTTTTTTTTTTGGTTTTTCGAGACAGGGTTTCTCTGTGTATCTCTGGCTGTCCTGGACTCGCTTTGTAGACCAGGCTGGCCTCGAACTCATAGAGATCCGCCTGCCTCTGCCTCCCGAGTGCTGGGATTAAAGGCGTGCGCCACCACGCCCGGCTTAGACCAATATTCTTAACACAATATTCTTGTGCCTCCATTTTGGACTGGATAGAGAAGAGAAAATCAAAACTGAAGGGTTTGTACATGGGGCAGAGTGTTTCTATATGGTGGTGGTGTATCTATTATGAATTATCATGAATGCACCCTATTACAGACGCCAGGTGTATTACTCTTAGTCATTGATTTAAAAAGTACACTCAGAGCTCTTCACTCCCTCTGACTTGTAGCATCCCCAGCCAGATGGAAAGGACAAGCAGTTCAGATGTCCTTTCACTGGTAGGGAAAAGTAGGACTTTGGAATGTTCTGGTAGAACATAGCATTGTATTGAGAAAAAGACAAAAGTGGAAATCTAGATATGATCATGCTCAGTGCCCTAAGTCTTTATTAAAATAAGGTCTTAAATACTGCCTAAGGTATGTCTGGATAATAGTGTTACGGCCTTAAGGACTTTTGTGATGTTTAACTTATGTGCTTTTGAACTTTTTAGATCATGAAATTCTTTGAATCAGATATTAAAAATACAGACCCTGCTGGGCGTGGTGGCGCACACCTTTAATCCCAGCCCTCAGGAGGCAGAGAGGCAGGTGGATCTCTGTGAGTTCAAGGCTAGCCTGATCTACAAAGTGAGTCCAGGACAGCCAGTTTCAACCCTTGACCCTGTTTCAAAAAAAAAAAAAAATACAGACCCTTGGGCTACAGAGATGGCTCAGCACAGATTCAGTTCCCAGCACCCATATTAGGTGACTCATAACCACCTGTAACTCCAGTTTCAGGGGATACAAGGCCCTCTGGTTTCCATGGACTTGATTGTACATAGTGCACACAAACACACACACCAATCTTTTTTTTTTTAAGGCAGCCTTCAGGAAAGTATGACTTAAAAAATAAAATTATGTCTAATCACAGTCACACTTGCACTCACAGAAGTCACTGCCAAGAAGCCAGCTTCCTAACTTAATGAATGCCCTGTGATGTCTTACTTAAAAGTGAACAGGCAGGTTAATGGAAAGAGTAAGAGTCAAGAATTAAGTCTAGAAGCGACAGGGTATCTGTGGTACCAGATGGGTGGGAAAGGTGCTAAATGGTTCAGAAGCCTGGTTTACGTGACCTACTAGATTACATGACCAATACCCAGTGTCCTGGATGCTCAAGCTTAGCTGCTGTCTTGTACAACATACAGGCTTTATTCAGTTTTCCTGCTTGGAACAGTGTGCTTCTACATCTGTTTATGCCCCTTCACAATTGCCCAATTCTGGGTCATATCTGGGTATCTCTTTAATAATGTAATTAAAACATCATGCAAACCTATTAAAATATAAGAACTAGATTGTTGCAGGATATTTGATCACACTGTGAGCCCCAAGATGTTATTTACTGGAAAAACCTGTTTCTAGTTATGATGTGACTCAGCCCTACCACACACCTTTATCCAAAAGCTTTTTGCTTGAATATTGTAAACAAGATAAACAGAGTCAACATAGGTCAAGAGGTGGAGCAAGCAACCAGTTGACAGAAAGTGAACATAGGATTATTCAGGAAAAACCATAGAGACTAAGAGGAAGTCAGGAAGACAGAGAGATACACAGGAAGTATAAAGGAGGGACATTCAGTTTGAAAAAGGTGGTGTCAGACTCTGTGGGAGTCAGGGCAGTCCTTCTGGGACATCGGTTGAGGCTGGGTGCTTTCTCTGCATCTCTGAGCTAGCAGGATCTGGCTTCTAGAATCTCTCTTTTTTTTTTTTTTTTTTTTTTAGGTTTTTCAAGACAGGGTTTGTCTGTGTAACAGCCCTGACCTGGACTTGCTTTGGAGATGAAGCTGGCCTTGAACTCACAGAGATCCACCTGCCTCTGCCTCCTGAGTGCTGGGATTAAAAGCATGTTCCACAATGCCCAGCTAGTGTTGTTTTTAACAAACTGGATTCTACCAATAAAGGACTCCAGGCCAGGTGTGGTGAAAAGCAAACAAAAAAACCCCAACACTAAGTCACCTCAGGAGGCTGGGGCAGGAGGATCACAAATTTGAGGCCAGCCTAAGTTACACAGTAAAACTGTATAAGCAAACAAAAAATTAAATGCTTTGGAGAGACTAGTTCAAGAGTATACAGTAAAGCCCTGCCCAGTTAGGAGTAGGCAAGGCAACTGTGGAAGGTTGAAGTGAGTGTGCTCTACTCAGATGGCTTCCAAGGGTCCAATCTCAAAGAAAGCCAAACTGGAAATAACATATGAGTTATAACACATGCCCAGCCTCAACCGATGTCCCAGAAGGACTGCCCTGACTCCCACAGAGTCTGACACCACCTTTTTCAAACTGAATGTCCCTCCTTTATACTTCCTGTGTATCTCTCTGTCTTCCTGACTTCCTCTTAGTCTCTATGGTTTTTCCTGAATAATCCTATGTTCACTTTCTGTCAACTGGTTGCTTGCTCCACCTCTTGACCTATGTTTGACTCTGTTTAACCTTGTTTGCAATATTCAAGCAAAAAGCTTGAAATTGCTCAGAGTGAGTAGCTCTTTCCTAGAGTGGCATACTAACTAGAATTACCTAGCCACCCTGCCCTCCATTCCCATCTTATTAGTGGACACAGGCATTCATAGTTTTAAAAGGTTCTCGGTACAACTTGAAAAGATGGGCTCAGTGGTTAAAGAGCACACTGGCTGTTCTTCCAAAGAACCTGGGTTCAAATCCCAGCACCCACATGGCAGTTCCCAGCTGTGTCTGTAATTGCCCGGTGCAGGAGACTGAGGCAGACGGGTCTCTGTGAGTTCAAGGCTAGTCTGGTCTACAAAGTGAGTCCAGGACAGCCAGAGATACACAGAGAAACCCTGAGAGATAACACAGGTGTGAAAAAAAACTTGAAAAGACTAAAAAAGTTAAACAATACACCAAAGTCTAGTGAAATCTACTTTCAATCCTAAGGTTTAGGATGTACATCGATTTTTAATTTTTCCATTTCTGGCTTTTGCAATTACTGCCATCTACCTATCCTAATACTGTGAATGGTTTCAAACAAGAGGCTCCTAAGACAACCACTTAGGCCCCCACTGATTTCCAGACAAGTCTCAAGTTTGAGTTTTCTTCCAGTTTACAAGTCTTAGATACGGGAACCTGTGAGGGCTTTTTGTTTCCTGGTTGGTTTCCTCACTATGGCCAGGGCACAAGAGTCAGAGACCAGTTTCTTTTAAACCTTTCACTCCCAAGTGGCATTGCTCCTCAGAAGTAAGGTCCGGTTGTATATGCTTGTTGAGGTTGCCAGGAGATAGTCATGGGGACGGGGGAGGCCCGGGAGACAATCTGAAGGGCCCCGAACTGGGTCAGAGAACAAAAAGTTGCAGCACTTGGGGCAGTGATCCCCAGGAGGCAGGCGAACCTGCATCCTTGCAGAGGGCGTCCCAACCCAGCCTTTCCCATCCCCCTTCACACTCCTTAGCCTTCCCCGGTTACAACACAAATTCAAAAGTCCAAGGGAGAGTGGGGAAAGGGCACAGAACCCGATGACTTCCGACGGAGGATTCTCCTCCTACCACGAGGATGGGGCTCTGAGAGATTGAGGTGTCGCACCGGCCGGGAGGCAGGCCCGGGTGCTGGGGGTCGGTCACTCACCGCGGCGAGGCCCGGGCGGCGGCTCCCAGCCTCACACCGTGGGCCGGGGCGGGAAGGGGTTAGAGGGCAGGGGATCCAAGAGAGAGAGGCTGCGGCACAACTGGCTCCTGGAACCCCAGCCACGCGAAGCCCAGGACTGCCCCCGCTCCCGCCCCCGGAACCAGGAGCTCCGCCCCTGCCAGTGTGGTCAGGAGGCGGGGTCGGGGTTGGTGGGCGGGCACAGGCACGGCCACTCGGCCGGCCATTGGCTGCACAGGTCTCGGCCGAAGTCCACGATTGGCTGCGCTAGCCTAAACGGGTCACTGGGCACATGGGGCAGGGAAAGGCGCCTTCGGTGGACCTCTGCACTCTGGGGTCCTTCTAAAGTTCTTTACTGGCTCCCTAGGAAGCCCTTTTAAAATATCTCCCCAGTCTTAAACGGGAGCAGCGGCAGCTGTGAGGTTTAAAGTCACTGAGAATGAGCCCAAAATGGATCAGATGTTTTGGCCCCCATAAAGACAAGGATCTTAAGAACCTGGAAACTTCGGGCACTTCTGAGGTCAATGTGTCACAGACAGGTGTTCCCAATGATGAAATTCTCTGGATTTCACTGTTCCGGTGTGACAAGATGTTCTGTTCACTAAACCATTTTCCTACATGATACGAAGTTCTCGACCAAATTTAGAATGTTTAGGATTTCCCATTTTACTTGGGAACACCACTTCTGAAGTGACTTGTGTTAACGACATTTGAAAAGACCCAATCTTGACTATTTGGGTCACACATAAAAGGCAGTATCAGTCTTTGCTTATATTCTCAGACCTCACCATTGATTCTTCTTACCTAGTGTTGCATTAACTTTTCTTGAACAAATGGGCCGGGCATGGTGGCGCACGCCTTTAGTCCCGGCACTCAGGAGGCAGAGGCAGGTGGATCTTATGAATTTGAGGCCAGCCTGGTCTACAGAGTGAGTTCCAGAGCTACACAGAAAAACTCTGTCTCCAAAAAACCCAAGTCATTTGCCAGGTGTGATGTCTCATGCCTTTAAACCCAACACTAGGGAGGGAGAGGCAGGCGGATCTCTGTGAGTTCGAGACCAGCCTGGTCTACAAATCAAGTTCAGAGAAACCCTGTCTCGAAAACCGAAAAACAAATGAAGACTGAAAAGATGACTCAGCGGTTAAGAGCACATGCTGCTCTTAGAGAGGACCTGAGTTAGGTTACCAGCACCTACATCACAACCACCTCTAACTCCAGCTCTAGGGGATCTGAAGCCTTCTTCTGGACCCTGCAAGCACCTGCACTGACATGCACATATCTCTGTGTATTTGCCTCCCCTCCCCCAATAGCCTTAAAAAATAAATCTTAAAAGACCCAAATGGCTATTCACCCCAAAAAAGGCACCAAAGATGACCAAAATATAGCCTGGTAATCTGGTTGTGTGTGTCTGTGTGTGGTTTCTTTGAGATGGTTCTCTGTAGCCCTGGCTGTCCTGGAACTCACTCTGTAGACCAGGCTGGCCATCAACTCAGAGATCCATTTGCCTCTGCCTCTGCAGTACCGGGACTTAAAGGTGTGTGCCACCACTACCCAGCTGGTAAGTCAGACTTTAATTGGGGTTACTTATAGAAGCATGAGCAATTTATCAGTGGCTGTACTAGTGAACAAAATGTCTCCCTCATCTCAACAACTGTTGACTATTTCTACTTATTCAGGGAATGGAGGGAGCCTTGTGAGCTCCTCCCTCCATCAATACCTTCCCTAGTGTTTCTGTAAGGTGTGGGTGGGACCTCATGAACAAAGTGTTAATGGGCTCAATCTTGTGTGGATCTCCTGCAGGTAATCACCAATGTTATGAATTCAGGATGGGGATAGTTTTACCATCCCTTAATAACAACATTCCAGGGGCTGGAGAGATGGCTCAATGATTAAGAGCACTGGCTATTCTTGCAAGGGACCAGGGTTCAAATCCCAGCACCCACATGGCAGTTCACAGCTGTCTGTAATTGCAGGGTGTGGTTGCATATGCCTTTAATCCCAGCACTTGGGAGGCAGAGCCAGGTGGATCTCTGTGAGTTCAAGGCTGGCCTGGTCTACAGACTGAGTCCAGGACAGCCAGGGGTACACAGAGAAACCCTGCCTCAAAAAAACAAAAAAATTCAATTCCATTACGTTCTAAAAGAAACTTCATTCTTCAAAGGCTCTACTCCAAAGCCTTTAGCTTTTCACAGAGTGACAGACATCTTAAACTTCTCTGCTTCAATGTTGAACTGTATTTTCTGTTGCTAGTCTGTTATTTGCCTCCAAACCCTCTTCCTCATTGTACTTAGTCACTCAGACTCAATATTAAAAGCCATCTATGTCCTCAAACACCTGGCACAAACATTGTGGGGGGTAAGTAAGCAAGGAAAATGGGCTCCTTTTAAAAGTTAGACACTTTGATCTGTCAGGCTATGAGCCAGAGCTGCTGTAATGAAGAAAGGGGACATGGAACAGTTGAGGTGGGCTTCTCCCAGTCACCAGCAGGAAGACCCTCCCCTTGTAATTCTTTACTGGACTAAGTTGCTTGAGAAAAATCTGTGCTTGTTTGGCTGAAAAACCAGGAAGGAGCTGTCTGTGGAAACTAAACACCTGACTTTCGAGAGTTTGGTAAATTATTTTGGGCAACATGGATTACCAGCTTAGAATTTTAAAAAATGACAACTCAGTCACATTTCACTTTCAAACATTCACTCTGAAGAGTTAGAGGGTTGGAAGATGGCTCAGCAGTTAAGAGCACTTGCTAATCTTCCAGAGGACTAGGGTTTGATTCCCAGTTCACAGGATGGCTTACAACCGCCTGAAACTCCAGTTTCAGGAAATCTGATGACCTTTTCTGGCCTCTGTGGGCACTAAATCCAGGTAGTCCTCATACATGGTGCAAAATATTTAAACATTTAAAAGTAAAATAATCGAGAGATGGTGGCAAACAACTCTAGTCCCACCACTCTAAAAGGCGAAGGCAGAATGGTCAAATTCAAGGCCAAGTTCAGGGTCTACACAACGAGACCCTACTTGCGGGTGGAGAAGACTGTAAGATAAGGAAAGACCTCAAAATGAAATCAACATCTTCATCGTGGGCTTCAGATCTTAACTCAATAGTAGAGATGTTGCCTAACAATAGCAAGGCTCTAGGTGGAAGCCCCAGCACCAAAAACAGAATACCCACAAAAAAAAAAAAAAATGTACGAGCCACTTCATTTCTGCCATTTTGTTATGGCAGCCCTAGCAATACCTGACATCATATATGAAAGAAATGGGCTGTTTTTCCAAGTTTGACAAAAATATTGTCTTTTGAGACAGGTTCTCTACAGTAGCCAAGGTTCACATGCCAGGCTAGCCTTGAATTCCAGGCACTGCTTCTCCCTCAGCTTCCTGAGGGCTAGAATTACAGGTGTGAGCCATCATGCCTGGTCTCTAACATAATCACTGTAATGAGGCCCTAGACCTTAGCACAACTGATTCCAAGGTAGAAGTAATATTCAGGCTATAAAACTCAGCACACAGACAGCACCTTCTGCCAAAACTAAAACAAAAGCCTAGTCCATCAAAGTTCAGAGTTCTGGGAAAGTCTCTAAATGTACTAACGTTGCTTCTTAGCTTTTGTAGTTCTGCTTCTGTGTAACTGTTCTCGATATCTGAAGAATCCCAACCCAGAACATGGTTTTTGTGCTTAAAAGCTCACCCTGAGAGGCTCAGAGCTACACTGGGATCCCAAACACCCAGGGTAGTTGCTGGCTGGCTAATAATGACTTTCTATTGTCTTAAATCCATGTACAAGCAGTATTCTCTGGTGAATACCCCACAACAATCACAAGGTGTAAAGATGATTTTTAAAATTTCTATAACCTGAAATTTATGCTAGAAAACTGAATTCCCTTCTTGTTTGTTTTATTTTTTTTTTCTTTTTTTTTTTTTGGTTTTTCGAGACAGGGTTTCTCTGTGTATCCTTGGCTGTCCTGGACTCACTTTGTAGACCAGGCTGGCCTCGAACTCACAAAGATCCGCCTGCCTCTGCCTCCCAAGTGCTAGGATTAAAGGCGTGCGCCACCACCGCCCGGTTTATTTTTTTTTTCAATCAGGGTTTTTGTGTAGTCCTGGCTGTCCTGAAACTCACTGCAGACTAGGCTGGCCTCAAACTCAGAGATTTGACTGCCTGTCTCCTGAGTGCTGGAACTAAAGGCATGCCCCACCCCTGTTCAGCTCCTTATTCTTTATAGTAAATATTATTTTCTTGTTATATGAAAAGGCTGAGGGCAGCAGGATGGGTAAAGCTCAGTGGGTACAGGGATACTTGAAGACCTAGGTTTGATCCCATGGAAACCACACACTGGAAGGGGAGAACCACTCTAGAAACTTATCCTCGCCTCTATGTGTGGGTCTTGAACACACACAAATGAGCCAGGCATGGTGGCATACACCTTTAATCGGCAGAGATAGGTGGGTCTCTGAATTCAAGGCCAGCCTGGTCTACCAAGTGAGTTCCAGGACAGTCAGGGCGATATAGTAAGATCTTGTGTCAAACAAAAAACAAAATATTCTATCAAAGAGGATGTATCCAAACACATCACAGGGAAAAAATTGTTTGCCAGGTAGGTAATTTTCATCGGCTTTTTAAAAACTGTAGCTTATTTGCATTTTTCCCATTCTATAAATGTTCACTTGTGCCCAATTTTGTATTTTCTTCTTAAAAGTTGTATACTTTAAGGACACAGAAATCTGACTCTACCTTGTAAGCAAATGCCCACACTCAGTTTCTGTCCAGTTTTCTGTCTCCTCTCCTAAGAAATGCCAGAGTTCATGGGAGCTGGAAGTCTGAATAGTTAGAACTGCAAGTGTTGGGAATTTGGGATGGATTTGGAACAGTAAAAGCTACATTAAGGATCTCTGTGAAAGAAAGAGCTCAGACAGACCCACCACCAACCTAAGATGTCCAAGTCTGGAGAGAGGCTAGGACTGCTCAACCTCTGCCCAGCCTCCACCTACCTCTCCCTGAGTGTCTGGCCCTCATGCTGACTCTTCATACATGGTATCACTTTCAATGCACACTAAGAGTGGGTGCTCTGCAATGACATCATAGCTTGACTATTATGATGTAATGAGGAGGCATGCGACTATGCCCCAACTAGTGTCGGTGTTCTGAGTTGTGTGGGATGACTACAGAAAGAGAGCCACTCCAGGATAAATTAAGACATTGGTGGCAGCAAGGATATCCAGCCTTTGTGGACTGAACAGTGTACACCCATACAAAGGCATATTTATTGACTGTTTACACAGAAGTTTTTTTTTTTTTTTAGTGAAACAAGCTCCTCATACCAAAACCCCTGATCTAATCTGTTTCCTGAAGGAAAACATCACACCTCTGTGACCCTAGTCCTTATCGTGTACCGTCTGCAGTACCCAATAATGCAAGACACTTCAGGTGTGCCAGGACTCTCAAAAGTTATGCAAAAGTTGTGAAGCTCCTTCAGCAAAACAGCTCTGTAAATCACAGAAAACAATCACTGCTTCCCATAATGATTTCCTCAAGGTCTAAGTACTTCTAGAAAACAACCATTCTATTGTTTACCCTAGATACACTGACTCACAATTACTCTAAAAACGAGGACCTCCCTAGTAGGTCTGTTGATGTCTCATTACACTGTGGATAACTAATTCCATTATTTTACCATTCAGATGTGTGGGAACCAATTCTGTTAATGATGCATTTCAAGGACTTCTTCCCTTTATGTCTGTCCATCCATTCTGGTTTAGAAGCCTTGCTTTTCTTCATTATATTGTTCTTACTTTGCTTCAGGATTGCCTTTGATAAGCACAGAAAACTTCACTCGGCCACTGCCTAAGGATCAGGATGTAACTTAGCCCCCAAAGGAGGAAGCTCCTTGACCTAAGAGGAAATAGCTGTTCCCAAGCTGTTGTCTTTAACAGCTAGTGCTGGATGCCAGGCAGCTAGAGCTTGGTACTTCACCTATCCAAGATGATAAAAGGATCATACTAGGGTGTCTTGGGTCAGGGTTGCCAACCCCTCTGTACCTCTTTCTCATCCAACTTCTAATGGTCAAAGGGCTCCAGTAGGACTGGTATATAACTCAGGAGTAAAGATACTATTCTGGATAGTTTCATGTCAGCCTGACACAAGTTAAAGTCATCTGAGAAGAGGGAACCTCAATAAGGAAAATGCCTCCATCGGGCCAGATGTGGTGGCGCCTGCCTTTAATCCCAGCACTCGCGAGGCAGAGGCAGGTAGATCTCTGAGTTTAAGGCCAACCTGGTTTACAGAGTGAGTTCCAGGACAGCCAGGGATACCCAGAGAAATCCTGTCTCAAAAACAAAACAAAACAAGAAACAAGAAAGAGAGAGAGAGAGAGAGAAACAGAGAAAGAAAGAAAATTCTCCCTGAAGATCAGTCTGTAGGTAAGCCTGTAAGGCATTTTCTTAATTAGTCATTGATGAAGGAGGCCCCAGCCCATGTGGATGGTGCCATTCCTGAGCTGGTGGTCCTTGGTTCTTTAAGAAAGCAGGCTGGGGATTTAGAGAGGAAGGTGGGGATTAAAAAAAAAAAAGTAGCAGGCTGAGCAAGCCATGAGGAGCAAGTCAGTAAGCAGCACCTCTATGGCCTCTGCATCAGCTCCCGCCTCCAGGTTCCTGCCATGAAGAGTTCCTCTCCTGACTTCCTTTGATGAACAGTTACATAGAAGTGTAAGTTGAATAAACCCTTTCCTTCCCGACTTTTGGTCATGGTGTTTCAATGCAGCAATAGAGCCCTAACTAAGACAGGTACTTTCAACAAAGCTTAAAGATCTGAGTTCTATCCCCAGGTCCCACATAGTGAAAGGAAAAAAGCTGACTCCCCAAATTATCCTCTGATCTCCACATGAGTGTCCTCCCCATGAGTGCCCTCCCAATAAATAAAGATTATTAAATAATAACTAGGTATAGAGGTTCAAGCTTTCATCCAAGATGAGGCAGGATTATGAGTTCAAGTTCAGCCTGGGTTACACAGGAAATGGCCAGCCAGAGCTATATAACTATATAAATAACTATATATAAAACTATAACTACACACACAATATATATATATATATATATAAACTTAAACAAAAACAAGAAGTGAGGTAGGGAAGGGAATCTTGCTTTCAGCTCTTGTTGTCCTTCACCAAAAGAACACTCTAAACAGCTTTCTCCCTGATTCTCAGATTTTTTTCCCCGATTTTGGTTTTGTTTGTTTCAAGGCGGGGTAGCCTGGCTATTTTGGAACTCACTCTGTAGACCAGGGTAGCCTCAAACTCACAGAGATCCATCTGCCTCTGCCTTCCAAGTGCTGGGGGCATGTGCCACTTCTGCCTGACTCACCCTGATACTTAATTTTATTTCAAATATGGTTTTGAACCTGCATGAGGAAGATTAAGGGAGGTACAATACTAGTGGGCTTCTGGCTGGCACATTGTGCAGGGCTGCACAAGGGCTGGAAAGAACAGTTTGGGGAGAAACAAATTCAAGAGATCCACCTGCCTCTGCTTCCTGAATGGTGAGATTAAAGGCGTGTGTCACCTTGCCCAATTTAGAAGGAATAGTATTTATATTAACCTTTGCCCTTGCCATAACAATCAAGGGTAATGAGATATGACAGCCACGAGGCCTTGAAGTACACTGACACATTATGACACTGCTGAAGTCACTTCCTATTTCTAGACTTGTGTTCTCTGGAAAGGAATCTGAACCCAGGGACCTCTAGAGACAAGCCTTTCATGTTTCTGACGGTGTGTGAATGGCAAGCATCCAGAAACACTCCCAACAAATACAAGCTAGAAGCAAGAACGTGGGAGTTTGGTTGGAGGTTGAAGCATTAGGGCTTATTTTGAAGAAATGGACAACATTCTTTTTTTTTTTTTTTTGGTTTTTCGAGACAGGGTTTCTCTGAATATCTCTGGCTGTCCTGGACTCGCTTTGTAGACCAGGCTGGCCTCGAACTCACAAAGATCCGCCTGCCTCTGCCTCCCAAGTGCTGGGATTAAAGGCGTGCGCCACCACCGCCCGGCTAAATGGACAACATTCTTAAAGAGAAGCTTGGAGCTGAGCATGGTGGCTGCACACCTTTAATCCCAGTGCTAGGGAGGCAGAGGCAGGCGGATCTCTCTGAGTTCGAGGCCAGCCTGATCTACGAAGTAAGTCCAGGACAGCCAAGACTGTATAGAGAAACTGTTTCAAAGAAAAAAAAAACCTAAAGAGAGAGAGAAAGAAGCTTGGCATGGTAGCACAGTAATCCTACCTCTCGGGGGAATGAAGCAGGGGCAAGTTTGACACCAGGCTGGGGTAACCAGAAGGACCGTGTCTCAAAAGCCAATTTATCACAAAGAGGGAGAAGAATGGAAGAAAGGACAGGTGGAAAAGACAAGACAGACAGTTGTAAGGTACTTTCTGAAGTCTAGGGGGAGAGAATGTCTCTGTTGGAACTCTTCATCAGAAGACAGCAGTGTCTCTCAGGGCACTTTCCAGCATAGGGGAACCATGGAGAAAGCCGCCGCTACAGTGCCTCTTGCATGACTCCTAAAGTCAATCTGGGCAAGCAAATACTTTACCCATGTGTGATTGGGCTAAGGCAGCAAGGGGTTGGGGATGGAGTTGATTGCTGCAGTTCTGAGCATACTCTTTTTTGCTTACTGGCACTGCAAAAAAAAAAAAAATGTGGGTAAATATTGGAAAGAATAGTATGAGGAAAGAAAAGGGAGTCTTACTTGATTTGTAGGTGGCAGGGTTTGATTTATGATTCTGCTACTCTAGCCCAGTTCAAGGTAAGTAAGGAAAGGGAGAATGTTACACTCATGTGCCAGGGTAGTGATGTCTAGGCAGGAAATGTCTTCTGGGAATCTCAATAAACAAGGCACACAAATAGCACTCAAGAAGTACATAACAGCCCTCACCCCCATTTTATAAGGCTGTGGTGCACTGATAACTGGGTTAGTCCAGGGCCCCAAGAATGAGGCACCTATCATTTGTGTGTACAGGGAGGTAGCTCCATCCAGGACTAAAGGAAAGCATCAGCTTGTTCGCAAGTGCTGCAGCAGCTCAAAAAAGAACTCAGGTGGTGCACACCTTTAATCCCAGCATCCGGGAGTACAGAGGCAGGAGGGTCTCAGAATTTGCTCTACAGTGTGAGTTCCAGGACAGCCAGGGCTACCCAGAGGAACCCTGGCTTGAAACCCACCCCCCCCAAAATAAAAACCAAACAAAACAGAAGTCTCCTGTTTTCCTCTCTCTCTCTCTCTCTCTCTCTCTCTCTATATATATATATATATATATATATATATGAAAATAAGGACGTGACTAAGCCACAGCACCTCTTGCAGAGAAAGCTCGGGAAACAGGCTGACGTATGGTTCCCTGTCCAAGCTCACATTCGTCCACTTGGTGCTACCAGGGGTCCCACACAGGGGCCCAGCAGAGACCACAGAGCAGTTGCCCTAAGTCTGGAAACATCAAAGAATTTACCTGGGCAAGGGTAATGGACAGAGGAGGGAAGAAGGCACAACCAATGGTATGGAGGGTTGGCCTCTGCCAGGAGAGAACCCTAAGGGAAAGCTGCCAGTCAGGTAGGTTCCCAAATTCTCTAGCAGACAGGTGGGCTAGTGCCTTGCTGACCCCGCGGAGCTGGAATGCTGGCACAGGAGACAGCAGGAAAAAGTCTGGGGCCCTTGGAGTACAGGGAGGGTGACAACATAATCAGGAATAATGGTCTTTCCCTGTGGTAGATGATAGATATATAGCAAAGTTTTTAATTTTGTTCTTAAACAAACAAACAAAAAGGATACATACCACATGGTTACACAGAGAGACTGTGGGGACTTCCTGGGCTCACAATCCTGCAATCCTGAACCAATTAGTGAGCTCAGACTTATTTCTAAAACAGGAATAATAATGCTTAAGTCACAGTGCCATTTTAAACATGCACATAAACACATTTAGCACACAAAAGTTACATGGGAGCTGTTACAGTTGTTAATATGATGTAACAGTTAACACACACACATGAGGAATGATGTCATAACACCTGAACCTCAACCCAGTTTCCCTGGGCTCCCTGTTGAAGACTAGAGAGTGTATTGTTTGGTACTTTCCAGGACTCCTCCTCCCTTTACTTTGCTGAACCAGAAGGTCATCCATGGGATGCATCAAACAGTCTTCTTCATAAGGTAAAATGATGCTTAAATGGACATTTGTCTGAGGGATGACTGAAGGGGCAAAGGAACAAGCCCCAAACTGAATTCTGAGTATATGTGTGGTTACCTGGCAGAGAAGAGGGGGAGTGAGAAATTGTTCTTCCAGAAGCTGGTAACAGAAAGGGATGTGGGAAATCAGTTACCTGGGAAGTCCTTGTTCAACTGTTACATTAGGAATTCTCTCCCCTTTAGAGAACAGTCTAGGAGGCCTCTGAGGAAGGTGAGTCAGCTATGGCCTTGGAGATAAGAAGCTACAATCCCCATCTGTTCTCAAGGGAGAGAGGATGTACAGCAGACACCAACAAGGGAGATGAAGGGAGGTACAGTGTCCTGTGTTCAAACAAGTGATGGGAAGGGAGAAAGACAACAAAAGGAAAAATAACCAGCAAAACCCAACTCCTACCTAAAGCCTCCCTGGGAAGGACATGACCCCTGAATGTGAACGGATGTCACAGAAGACTCCAGGTCTTTCCTCTTGCTGGCTCAGGAGGTGCATCAAACTGTCACCTTCTGGAGCTGTTCAGCTCTCAGCTGCTGTCACTCTAGCTCTCTATTTCTGGTACCCACAATCGTTTATCCTCCAGAGTTCCAACCCTGTTTCTTTCTGGGGCTCCCAAGCACCATTTGTCTAACAGTGATACTCTTCTCCGTTTTCTCAGGAGACCCAGGCTGGAAGTCTGTGGAGGCAAAAGCAAAACCCAAGGGGCTCAGGGTGAGCTATGGCTTGGGAGCTAGGGAATGCAATGAGGCTATCTGCTGGTTGCTTCCTGGGTCCTGGATCATTTCTGCCTAAAACTAAAAGAACTATCCTCATCTGCAGCCACAGGGTAAGCCTTGTTTTTTCTTTTAATTTCAGCCACATGTAGCCCAGGATAGCCTGGTAATCATGTAGCCCTGGCTGGCCTCAAACTCAAAATAATCCTCCTATGTGTGCTATCACACCTGGCTTACTGTGTGGTCTTTAACTGCAGCGCTAGGTTGGAGGATGTCATTTCTAACCTACACTGTGCCACAAACAGATCACAAAACTCCAAAAAGTAGCCCCAAGAGAACAGTGGCACACACCAATAACCCCAGCACAGCGGAGGCTAAGGCAGGAGGGTTACAAGTTGGAGGCCGGCCTGGTCTAGAGACCCTGTCCAAAAACAACAACAACAACAAAGGTGGCCTTTGGGGGCATCTAATTCAAAGCCAATTTCTCATGGAGGAAACTGGAACCTAAAAAGATAAAGAAACCTGCTTAGTCATAGAGATGCTCAGTGGTTACCTCTTCTTAAGAGGCACAAAGAATAAATCAGTGGTGATTTTCACGACTCACTGTCCCTTGACAAACAGTCCATAAAGTGCTGAAAGGTTTTAAGAAGTCATCCAGAAAAGTAAGGCTGGCATTCATTTTTCTGGAAGCCTATGTAACCCCCTCAGAAGCCTCACTATTTGGCTATAAAGGAGGCTGGGAGTTACTTTTGCCACCGTCTTTATTCCTAATGAGGCTTGCCCAGTGGCTGAAAGAACTCAAAAGGTACAACCTGTCATATGCCCACCCTTGAAGACTGAAGTCATGAGCTGCTGAGAGACAAGGGAATCCTCTCATGGTCAGATTCCTGGAGTTAAGCAAGGCAATTCCGGCTCAGGTGAAGCTAGGAAGGGCAGGACATGGGGACCTGAGGTGGTAAGGCCAGTAAGAGGGAAGCAATCCAAATGACTTCACTGGGCTGGATTTCATACATGAAGGCTCCTCAATCCATAATGCTTCCTACCCAAGAAGGCTTCTTGACCTTCCGGAACCCTTCTGGCTCTCCTTTCTTGAATTCCTTGAGCTCCTTCCACTTACACCCACCTGCTTTTTCCAACCCAGTCTCTCTGAGTTTCGCGGGCGGTTTCCAGTCACCTCCGCTTGCCTCTCCAGGACTGCTCTCCACCCCTCTGCCAATTGTGGTTCCCTGGTTCCTGGGGCCACAGCCTCCCCCCGCTCACGCCTGGGTGCCCCCATTTTTTCCCAGCTGTGGCCCGCAGGAGCCTAGTTTCAAATAAAATGGATCCAGCCCTGGGGCTCCGCGGCTCCCGCACCACCAGGGTGCTCGGGCCCAAGTAGCGCGTAGTCACGACCGCCGTTGTTGTCCCAGAACTCGCGGCCGGTGACACGGTAGCGAAGGGCGAAGAGGAGAGCGCCGCCGACCGGAGGCGCCGGTAGGCGGAAGGCGAAGCGGTCAGCCCGCGGCGGGGCTGGGGCAGGGCCGGCGTAGGAAGCGGGGGATTCCCGCAGGCTGCGCCAGCCGTCAGCGCTCCAGCGCACGCTCACGCGCTTCTCGTAGGCCAGGTCCAGCACGCGCGCGCTCCCGGCCACGCCCAAAGGGCCCGCGTCCGCGCGCTCCAGGCAGATGCGCTGCGCCTGCAGCCGGGCGGCGAAGTCGGGCTCGCGGGCGGGCTCCAGGGCGGCACGGGCCTCCTGAGGAGAGAGGGCGGGAGGCAGGTCAGGCCCGAACTCGGAGCCAGAAGCCTGAGGCTCGGGGGCGGGGGATGGCGGGGCGCCTACCTGGAGGTCGCAGGCGCGCGGCGGGCACGGCGCGAAGTGGCGCAGGGCGTCCCTCTGCAATTGCACCTGCACGTGGCGGGGCACCCGGGGCGGCTCCCCTGGGCGGAAGCGGCGTACCACGGCCAGCTCCAGTCCCAGCGCGTCGGCGAAACGCACTCTCTTGCGAGTGTCAGGGCTGCGGCTGCGGGCTGTCCTCGCCCCGCTGCCACCTGCGGGCGCAGAGCGGGCCCTGCGCCCTCGACCCGGAACGTGAGCCCGCGATCGGGCTCCCGGTCGGGTCCCGCCCTCCCCCGGCTCCTCCTCCGACTCCTCCTCGAGGCTGGGCCGCTGGCTGCGGTAGTAGGCGCGCTCGGTCAGTGCTGCTATAAAACTCAGGTTGCGGGGGATGTCGGTACGCGGAGGACGCTCGTGGGACATGTCACCCCTGCTCCCCAGCGGGGCCAGCGCGCAGCGCCTGGCGCGCCCTCGCTTCTCGCGCCTGCTCTGCGACCGAGCATAAGGCGTAGGGGCTACTCGGCAGCTGCTGGCCGTGGACTCGCCTTGCTGTCACCTCGCGTACACCACCTGCTCGGTTTCCTTGACCACCTTTCCCTTCCTTTGGCGGTCAGCCCCGGTGTCAGACTGTCCGTCCTGCCAGCTTCCAGCTCTCTGCTCTGAGCGTGCGCTCAACGGCGCTCACCCTTCGGTTCTGCGGGCCTCGCTGACCCGGCCCCCGCCCACAACCCTCTGACAGGTGGCTGGGTATCTATCTTCAAGGCTGCACCAGAGGGCGGGGCTGACTCCATCCTGGAAGTCCCAAATGCGTTACTCCAGTGTGAGAAGGGTTAAAGCACGGAGGAAACAGTAATCTTTCATTTTCTTGCCCGGGAAAGTGAGCGCACTTTTGAGTGTTTTCTTAAACCCAGGCTACAGATTCGGGATGGGTTGTGATGATGCGTGTAGTAAAAGAAAGGCCACGAATCCTAAGTAGAAGACTCAAAAGAATGAGCGGTGGCGCACTGGCTACTGAGAAGAATAGTGGGAACACCAGTCCTACGTCCCCTGCTGTGTGACCTTGAGAAAGGAATGACTTCTTTGGACTTTCGTTTTCTCATTAAAAAAATAGTAATCTCTAACTGTAAATCTTTCAAGAATGGGGGCTGTTTCTGGTTCACAGCAGTTTTTAAACATGGTAGGTCTTCCAGTTACTGAGTTGAGCTTCCAAGAAGGACACAGGAGAGGCTTTTTTCCACTTCGTTTTTGAAAAATATACTAGTGACAGTGTATGTTAAACGTTTTCTAACTTATCCACCGATTGTTTTTTCAAAGATTTGTTTCGTTTTTTAAAATTATGTGTATGGTATCAGGGGTTGTGTATACAGGAGTGCAGGTGCCCACTGAGGCCAGAAGGAGGCATCAGATAGCCTGGTGCTGAGTTACATGTGGGTGTGAGCTGCTAGAAGTGTGTGCTGAGAATTCACTAGGATCTCCTAGAAGAGTGGCATGTGCTCTTAACTGCTGAGCCATCCCTCCTCCTCTCTACTGAGTTTTATAATATAAAACACTAGACATTAGTATAGTATTTGTAACTGCTACAAATACTACAGATGAGAAAATTGAGAGGGGGGGGAAGAGACACTTGCCCAGGGTCACATGGTTACTAGTTGTGGAACTAGGATTAGTACTTCACTGGCTAACCTCTAGTCCAACCTCTTAATCATCTAGTTGTCATGCAACGTTAAAACATAATGGATGATAATAATACTAGCATTTTCATTAAATGATAATGTTAACATCTAATATAGAAGCGGAAGATATGGAGCTGGAAAGATGGCTCAATGGTAAGAGCATGCACTGCTCTAAGGAATCTGATGCCATTTTCTGGCCTCCAAGGGCACCTGCAGTCACATGAGCATAGCTCCTACATGGACACACACAAGCACATAATTAAATTAAAAAATTTAATCTAGCACATGCTTTTAATCACAGCACTGGGTAGGCAGAGGCAGGAGAATCTCTGTGAGTTGAAGGCCAGCCTGGTCTACAGAATGAGTTCCAGGACAGCCAGGGCTACACAGAGAAAGAAAAAGGTTTTTCTAGACCTTAAAAAAAGGGGTGGGGGCTGGACATGGTGACCTTTAATTCCAGCACTTGGGAGGCAGTAGCAAGCAGATCTCTGAGTTCCAGGCCAGCCTGGTCTATAGAGTGAATTCCAGGACAATCAGGGCTACACAGAGAAACCCTGTTTTGAAAACCCCAAATAAACAAATAATTAACTAAATGATAAAATGGTGAACTGTAAGCGTAACTTTTAGACTATGTTTATTTATAATTCTAAACACCTACCACCCCACCAACCCAAAGAACTTTAGAAGGATACCAGTCCTCAAGCGCAGGTCCTTTGAGGGTAACTGGTCAGCAGTCTGTCTGCAGGAACCCTGCAGTAGCACTGGCTCATTGGTCCCTTGGCTATCATGCCAGCTGCTGCCTCCCTTCAGCTCGGGCTTGATGCCTCCTAAGTCAGCCTTGGCGTCGCAGCCTTGCCAGGGCCTCCTCTATTTGTCTGGGTCTTGCCATTCCCTCATGGAACAGGGGCTATACTCCTGCCTGTTTTCTCAGTCTCTTCATGCCTGGCTCACTTGCTCGGTGGCTGCAGGCCCACAGATGGACGTAGCCCTCAGGCCACTCTGCTCCCACCACTGTGGCAACAGCCAGCCACAGCTCCTCAGGGTCCAGTTCTCATGAACTTTCTCTGAGCAGGTCCTATGCCATGCCTCTTGTACCAGCCCAAGCTTACTTGTGGCAGGTGCAACCTTCCAAGGCCTTTTCTTGGCCTTCTTGGGCTGGGCTTGTGGCAGGAGCCCCTTTCCGAGGCATTTTCTCAACCTCTGCCTCTCGTTTCTTCAGCTGGTCTTCGTTTATGTGCTGAGGTACTTGACTACCTGATTCTTACCGCCTCAGTGCTGGTGTGGCCTAGGGCTGGTTAGTGCATCTCTGCATGAAGTCCTCCCTTTCTGTCAGCACAGCCTCAGTGCCAGCAGTTGGCGCACGACTGCTTCGCACCTCTGTCTCTTGTACCCTTTTTTTTTTGTTTTTTGGCTTTGCCACCACAGTGCCCTCACAGTCCCTGGCAGGTCTTTCAGTGTCTCTTGGTTTCTTACAGGCCCTGGCCACATTTCTCAGAGCCAAGGCTTTCCAACTCGGCTCCACCCAACTTTAGCTCCTATCTTTCTAGAGGCTTCCAAAGTGTGGCAGTGTCCAGCAGTTGAGCATTGCCAAGTCACTGAGAAGCAATACCAAGCCAAAAGCACTTCGCAGTGTCCCAGGCTTTCCTTATCAATGTCCCTAATTGTGCATACAGAGTGACTTCTTGTTAACCAGGACCACGTGTGCTGCCAGGTGCCAGGCTGATTCAGTAGAAAGCCAACCTCGCCAGGCGTGGTGGCACACGCCTTTAATCTCAGCACTCGGGAGGCAGAGGCAGGCACATACCTGTTAGTCCAAGGCCAGCCTGGTCTGCACAGTGAGTTTCAGGACAGCCACGGCTACATAGAGAGGCCCTATCTTGGGGGGAGGAAGGAAAATATTAGAGTAGAAATAAAATTTCTAAGTGTATTTATGCTACATTATTACTGTACAGTTAGTTCATCCTTGTGTATGTTTTCACAGCAGCATTAAACATAGCAGTACTAGTTAGGACTCATTTTAAAATAACTGTGCGCTGATTATATATTATTATTACAGTTAGGCAGCTTAAGGGACCATCCTTGCTCTGGTGAGATAACACAGCAGTGAAGTAAAGCCAAGGAGATTCCCCACTAGTTTATGGCCTGGAGTGTTTGGCAAAGGCTCTCTTGCTTTGCACTCCCGTGCCTTGGCTCTGTGGTGTGTGGCTGGGAAGAGGTGTAGAGCTTTGGACTAGATATCAGACTCTAATGTCTCTACTCTTCTGGATGCCCACACTGGCACCGAATCTTTCTTCCAAATTAATCTTTCCTTCTTAAACAGCAACTGCAATGATCTCTAAACATCTGACTGGAGCTGCTTAGAGATTGGCCAGAGGCGCCAACGGATACATTTAGTCAATATGTACTTTTGGCTTATGTGGCCATGAAGACAAAAATGTGAACCATGGCCCTGGCCTTCAAAGAGCTTAAAAATAAAAGGTCACAAACAAATATATTAGGCTCTCTCTCTCTCTCTCTGGTTTTTCTAGACAGGGTTTCTCTATATAACAGATCCCTGGCTGTCCTGGACTCGTTCTGTAGTCCAGGCTGGCCTTGAGCTTACAGAGATCAGCCTGTCTCTGTGAGTGGCAAGGATTAAAGTGATAAAAGCTAGGATTTAAATCCTAGCTTTTCTCCTTGGTATGTGAATTTGAGCAAATAATTTACTCTTTCCAAGCCTCAGCTTCCTTTTCAAGGAATAAGGGTTAGAGAGCCTAAGAAATGAGATGAGAACAAAAATTATACATGTAAAGAAAGTACCATGGTTTACACTTGCAGTTCTACCACTCTAGAAAGCTGGCACAGGCAGATTGTAAGTTCAAGGTCAGGCTGACCTACAAAGAACAGAGAGTGCATGCTATTGATAAATTCCCATAATGTGTTGCTACTATTATCACTGTGGCTTCTCTGGTGACCACATAGACAAATGGGACCATCAAGGCTACGTAGGGGAAGCAACAAGAAAGAAATGAAGGAAAGAAGCATAATTGGGTTGCTTCTTTCGGGCTTTGGCTACAGTTCCAAACAGAGCTGAAGAAATGGCCAGCTCCAAGAGCCAAGGTGAGGGAAAAAGTGGGAGGATCAGCCTGCTGATGAGTGCCCTCCTGTGGACCTGTCATAGTTACTCAGAAGGCTTCTTGCCCTGAGAACTTGCTCTACATAAATATATTATCATGTGCTGGGCAGTGCTGGTGCACACCTTTAATCCCAGCATATCTGAGGCAGAGGCAGGCAGATCTCTGTGAGCTTGAGGCCATTCTGGTTTATAGAGTGAGTTCTAGGACAGCCAGGGCTACACAGAGAAGAAACTTTGTCTCAACACACACACACATATATTTTATATAAACATGTTTTTATATAGGTGCCATTCTGTGGGTTCTGGGAAACTCAGGCCTTGTGCACACTTCTCCACCAGAGGTTCTGAGCTCAGTCAGTTTCTGGACAGAAAAGGGTGAAACATGGGTTGGGATATCCATATCCTCAGGATGTCCAGAAAGTCAGGAAAAAGGATTTTCACTAACACCCCTGTTACAAGTTTTTTTTTATAAGCAAGCAGGAGAGTTAGGGTAGCCCTAACTCATGTGCATGCAGCGACAGGTTACCAGTTCTTTTAGCTAAACTACCAGCTAAGGACAGGGCAGTTTCAATGTGCTCTCAGAGTCCCTGGACTGAGCCAAGTGGCTTTGGAAGTCTGGGTTGGTTTGGGCAGATTTGGTGACTGTTTCAGGGACATCCACTAACCAGCCACAGTGATTATAATAAGCTGCTGCATTGAGCACTACAGGCTAGTGGCGTGGGGTAGGAGAAACAGAAGCTTTGGAGGAGGTCACTACGTGACCAGTGGCAGTGATTGAGATGTGAGCCTGCTGGCAGCGATGGCAGGAGCCTATACTTTGTGCAAGCCTTGCTAGCTAGGTACAGGCTGAGAATTCTTCATGGTAGGAAAAGTGCTTCCTTCCCAAGCCCAAAATAAATAGCTGAGTCTCAGATGGTCATGGTGGAGGAATAGAGAAAGAGAGTTTATTTCGTGAATCAGGTGCATTATAAGCTTTTGGGTGGTGGGGAGGGGTTTTGAAGGGTGTAGTTTGTTGGGTGTGGTCCTATCAGAAGAAAGAAAAAGCAGTACCTAATTATCTCATGACCAGGAGGTGGGGGAAGAACTTCAGATAGGGCTAGAGGCATAGACAAATGCCATTGACTGAAAACCAAAGCACCATTAGCATGGGGAAGTACTTTCTGAAATCCCCAAGTGTTCGATGGGCAGGTTCCTTATCAGGAAAAGGGTTGGGCCTGTAACCTCCCTAAAGGGCTACATGACATTCCTTAGAGGATCTGGAATTTCCCCAGATCAGACAGAGGAAGGGATTCCACTGAAAAAAGGGAGTCTGACATTTAGTACGGAGCTCAGGAGGCTTTCTGGATATGCCAGATTTCAACTTTAAGAACAGAAATTTTCTACATATATGTATATATGTAATATAAAAATAGATATGCATATATTATATATGTGTGTATGTAATAAATATATATAATATAGCTATGTGTATATATTTGTATATATAATATATAGGTGTATATATGCATATATGTGCATATATAATACATAAATACATATTTGCAAATATTTATAAATATATTATATAAATATATATTTATGTTATATAAATGTATATATTTATATTATTATATATTATTATATATGTAATTATATATATTTACTTGTAAATTATATGTAATCTATAAAACAGGCATTAACTTTAACATTGGTAACCTGTATTTAGGGAGAGTGTATAAGCTTGTATCAATTTGTGCCTTGTATTGTTTGTCTTTTTTAAATAATGGGAATTAATTCATGTGGTAGGTAAAAAAATTAAAAGAAATATGATTACAAAAGATGAGTGCCGGGCGTGATGGCTCATGCCTTTAATCCCAGCACTCAGGAGGCAGAGGCAGGTGGATCTCTGTGAGTTCAAGGCCAGCCTGGTCTACAAAGTGAGTCCAAGACAGCCATGGATACACAGAGAAACACTGTCTCGAAACACCTAAAAAAAAAAAAATGAGTGCTTGTGGACACTTCAATCCAAGGCCTGCCACCCTGATGCCTAGCTGAAACTCCAACCCAGGAGGAGGCCACTGGATTAAAGATCCTGAGGAGAAATGTTTTTGTGTTTAGTGTCCCTACAAATTTGAGCAAGGCGTTGTTCCCAGCTTAATGGGAACTGCTCTTCTTTTCCCAGGCACACAATCCAAATTTGGAAAGTTCAACAAGTGCATGAACAGAAGACCTTCCGGAAATGCTGAATTTGCACCGCGCTGCTGAGGCTCGGTGTGTTTCTTTGCTTACGCTGGGGGCTCAGCCGGCAGTCAGCACAGGTCACTGTGGCCTCTGAACAGACTTTCAATGGCCTTCCCTTCCCGGAGTTGTGGCCTTTCCCAGCCCTGCCTCCCAGCCCCGCCCCTCTATCTGGACGCATCTCTGGGTCCCATCATCACCCGGCGCCGGGCCCTCCCTCCTTGCCCTCCCCTCTTCCCTCCTTCCTTCCTTCCCTTCCTCTCTCTCTCCCTCCCTCCCAGCTCCTCCACCAGGAAACAACCGGATTCCGGATCCGGCTGCGGCCAGACCCGTGAGATTCCCTAACCTGACTAGCGGGCGGGGTTGGAGACCAGCTAAGGGTGGGGGAATGGGAGGAGCTGGGCCTTTGAGCTGCTCTTGGGGGTAACCCGGAGTAGAGATGGTGTCCGCAGGAAGCCCATGGTCCCGGGTTTCCCGGGAGGGCAGTCATTAAACATGGAATCGGCCACACAGCTGGCAAAACGTTGGAGGCAGGGCCCCAGTCCCAGGAGCTGCAGTTCCAGTCCTTTCCGGGCCAGACCCAGATCCCTGGCCTTTTTCACCTAGTTCTTCTTTCTCCCTTCCCTTTTTAGGGCTCCACGCTGGCCGGGAGGATGAAAGGCCTCAGCTGGGGGCTCCCTGCCACCAGCACTGGGTCCTAAGAGCTGCCATCCAGGCTGGGTAAGTGTCCTCTCCCTTTCTGCCCCGTTACAGCCTTGGCTTTTCCCATCTTGCTCTTCAGCCCCCGTCTCCTCCCTATCTTGTCCCTCTGCCAACATCTTCACATCAATGCTCCTGGGGAGGTCCTAAGCCTGTTCCTGTGGCCAGAAAGAGTTTGTGTGTGTGTGTGTGTGTGTGTGTGTTGTGTGCGTGTGCAGAGGTGTCATATAGCTGGTGTCGTATAAAAGGAATCTGAAGTGGTCTAAAAATAAGATTTCCTGTTGCACACTTAATTTGACATGTTATATGTGGCCAGCTGCTTATACTCTGAACCTACCCCATGACTTAAATCCTTTGCTCTTGCTTGTCCCTGCCTCGTGGCCTCTGAGCATTTCACCTATCTCAGGAGCTTTGCCAAATAGGAAATGGGTCTCTGTTGATATTTTCTATATATTTATGTCAGTCTGTCATCCTTGCCCCTTTCAGCCGCCCGGATGGCGACCCCAGCCTCAGCCCCAGACACACGGGCTCTAGTGGCTGACTTTGTAGGCTATAAGCTGAGGCAGAAGGGGTATGTTTGTGGAGCTGGCCCTGGGGAAGGCCCAGCAGCCGACCCGCTGCACCAAGCCATGCGGGCTGCTGGAGACGAATTTGAGACCCGCTTCCGGCGTACCTTCTCTGACCTGGCTGCTCAGCTACACGTGACCCCAGGCTCAGCCCAGCAACGATTCACCCAGGTTTCCGACGAACTTTTCCAAGGGGGCCCTAACTGGGGCCGTCTTGTGGCATTCTTTGTCTTTGGGGCTGCACTGTGTGCTGAGAGTGTCAACAAAGAAATGGAGCCACTGGTGGGACAAGTGCAGGACTGGATGGTGGCCTACCTGGAGACACGCCTGGCTGACTGGATCCACAGCAGTGGGGGCTGGGTAAGAAGCTTCTCAATTGCTGCTCTACACCTCCCTCTGCAAAGCTTGTCTTCATGGGAAAATGGGGTCTCTGATGGGAGGCTGGGGCATTTGAGCTGGGAAGGAGCTGTCTGGGCTCCTACTTAAGTAGAATCAGGTGGGAGTGTCAAGCTAACTCTGTACTCCAGGGCTGCCATGCAGTAATCACTGGATGGGTTTCATGGTCCCAAGCAGAAGACTAAATATAGAGTTTTATAAACAGCACCCAAAGAGAGCCTTCAAAGGAAAGGTGTGACCCCTGAGGACATAGCATGGGTGGTGGGGAGGGTGGGGGATGGGTTGAATGCCAGTTCTGCACAGGATTTTTTGCCAAGGAAGGGATGGGGCTCACTTGATGTGGACAGTACAGAGGAGCCAGGGCAGGGAGTTCCAAGGGGCTTTCAGGCAGTAGAGCTTTGGCTGGAGCAGCTGGGTGTGGGGCAGTGCTCACAGTGGATGGAACTGGAACTCTTCCTTCCCTCTTCTCTCCACTATCCTCTCCTGATATCCCTTTCTCCTTCTTTCTCTACTTCCCTTCTCTCCCACAGGCGGAGTTCACAGCTCTATACGGGGACGGGGCCCTGGAGGAGGCACGGCGTCTGCGGGAGGGGAACTGGGCATCAGTGAGGACAGTGCTGACGGGGGCTGTGGCACTGGGGGCCCTGGTAACTGTAGGGGCCTTTTTTGCTAGCAAGTGAGAAAGTCTAGGGCCAGGTGGGGCTAGGTGTGGCTAGGGGCCAGGAGAGCTGAAACAGAACAGAGAATGCCCTTGGAAGAAATTGGATGACCATGGAACAGAGAAGGGCAGGGGAAGGTAGTGTGTGAGGGAGCAAAGCATGCCAGGCAGGTGGCAGGAAGAATGAACTGGAGACATTAAGGAATGTTTCAAGGCCAGTAGCCCAGGAGATGGAGTCATCCCAGGGTTTGGGGGGAGGTGGGAGGAATCATGCCCATATCATGGGCATACAACTACCCGAAACATGGCTTGTAGCTCCATTAGATAAATGGAGTTTAGGGAACCTAGAATTCACCTCCCTTTGGAATGGAAGCTTGGTGATCAAGTGACTGGATGAAATGGTGCTGGCTGTGGGTTGCATGGGCACACATGTGCACGTGTACATGCACGCATGCTCATGTGCATGCTGGGCTGTTTGTCGAATCTGGTGATGGGATACTTAGAGAAAACATTCCTTATTGCAGTGGCAAGAACAAGGGCCAGTTCACTGCTCTTCTCCCCTGTGCCCCTTCCCTTGACCTTATGTCTCCAGGCTGAGGGAGGAATTCTATATCTAGACAAGAGCTCTGGCACTCCTGAAAGTTGTTGGCAGGGCTTTGGAGAGAAGAGTTCTGCAGCTGACCTTGTTTTTCATCGCCACCCTTTAGTGTGTATCTTTGCACCTGGGCTGACAGAGAGGGTAAGGCTGTGGAGCCTGGGTGGGTAGAAGCTTTGGTAGTTGGACCTGCCTGCCACCTTCCCCTCCAATGGGGGCACAATGGTGCCTAAAGTGTTGCCTATTTCTAGGACCTCTCTATCCAGCTGAAACTCTAAATTGGGGCTGTAATTTTCCTTTAGACGATATGGACATAAATGCTGATCTAGAATACAGTTTGGGTTCTGAACTGTCTCAGTGAGACTGCTGATGCCTTGAGAGGACCATTCCAGCTCTGAGCCCCTTGGGTGTGATGGTGACAGATAATCCTTGACTGGCCTATTCTATGTGGTGGTTTTTGGTGCTGCTCTATCAGGGGCCAGGTATATGGGTTCTAGAGTACCTAGCATGACCTAAACACATTTATGTTTCATCTGAAGCCATGCTCTTTGCATAGGTATTATTGTCCTTATTTGGAGTCCCTGAAGATGCTAACATTAGAACTCACAGTCAAGTCCTCTCGAACAAATCCAGACTATAGCTTTTTCTTTTGAGGGAGAGATTATTCACTCCAAATGCATGCCCTGAGCCAGACCTCACTGCTGCACTTTCCAAGGTGCTAACATTGCTGCTCTTCAATGCTGGCTTCATTCACAGTGCTCTAGAATCCTCCCTGTGACCCTGAGCACTGATCAACATAGCTAGACCACATCTGACTCGACTTTTCACTTGGTCCTAGAATGTGGCATCATATTGTGCTTGCTAGAATGTGGGACCAAATTAGTGTTTAGTCCAGACTTTTGCTTTTGAGAGAGGGTCGCACTTTTTAATAGTGTCGGTGGGAGATGTGGGAGACTGCATGCCAGTTGCTCTGTTTTGAGCGTGCTGATCTGAGAAACTCAGAGTGTCTGTGACAAGCTGCTGGATGGAGGGGGGGGTGGCTCTGACTTGCTCAGGACAAACTAAGCCAGCGGTTTTCAAACTGCTTGGCAGAGCCCTGAAGTATCCCAGGGGTTGCCTCAGGAGTCCTTAAGGAGATGAGAAGTACAGGGCTGGACAATTTGTCTCAGACAGAACAGCTCCCCTTGTACCTGTCTTATGTTTCGGGGTTCAGGGTAAGATTTTATTTGTGGTAAGGGCTTTGCTGCTGAAAAAAGTTAGAAAGCCACTGACTAGATCATCAGCTCCAAATGGAGCCTGTGCTCCCAAGTTCAGGGAAGGCACTCTGCTCTACCCTTCCCATGGGACACCTACCCAAGTTAGCATTCCTAGTGGCCATTAGCAAAAGGAGAGCAGGAACCACGGTCAGGGTACTAGCATGCTCTGCCCTCAAGCCTCAGACAGGGTGGCAGGAGAGGCTGTTTTTTGATAGGGTAAAGGGCTTGGTCTGGATTTCCAGAAGCTTAGCTTAGAGGGGACCACAGTGGGGAGTTGTGGTCTGTTCTGCCCTTCGTTTGAAGGGCCAGTGAGGACCCAGGGACTCTTCTGTCAGGGAAAACCAGGGACTGTTTTCTAGAGCCATATAGTTCCTTGGGATTAGCTCTTGGCCAAGAAGGCTGAGAATGGCTCCCAATTTTAAAATCCATTTCATTTTTTTTTAAATAAGGGAAATGGATATAATTTTTCAAATATTAATAGGTGGAGAGATGCTCATGCTCCAAAGCCCAAAGGGACAATTAGGAACTTCACCTAGGCCAAGGGAAGAGCAGAAGTGGGTCAACTCAGTCCTGCAGTTATCAATCCCACTTACACTAGGGCATACATATACTATTTTACTTTTTTTAAGTCATAAACGGCAGGAGAACAGATTTGGTTAGTTTAGAAGAAGAGAAAAAGCTATAAATATAAATATATATTCCTGTATTTTTATTTAATAATTTATAAATGCCAAGTTCATTTGACTTTTATTTTTGTGTAATATGTAATGGTCGTATTAAAAATAAATAAATAAATAAAGCCCAGAAATTTAATGAGAAGTACTGAACAGGGTTTTGTGACTTCTATACTATATATATAGCCTGGGTTTTGGAACTTTCCTTAAACCAGTCATTTCTTATAACCATGGCTTTGCTAAGGTAAATAATTTGACTTATAGGGATTTGGGGAAAGTATTGAAGTTTTAAAAAGAATTCCACACTCACCCCACCCTGGCCAAACCTGAGAACTCTATACCAATTGGAGCCTCAAGAAGGTTTAGGCATATGGTACATTGGGAGCCCCACCTACACACACCAACCCCCTCCTGAAATATCCTGGCTTGGTGTGGCAAAGAACTGGAATCCCAACAGTCAGTGGGGACAGGAAGAAGGGCCACCCAGGTACATAGTGAGTTCAAGGCCAGCCAAGACTTCATGAGACCTTGTCTCTAAACAAATTATCAGAAAACAAAAGGGTAATTAACACATGGAGGTCATTTTTAATATTCTCAGATACAAAAGCTAGGCTGTGAACTGAGTTTCTTGGCAGCCAAAGCAACTGGGAAAACAGTGAGATCCAAAGCTTTATAGTTACTCAGAAGGCAAAGTTTTCTGAAAAGATACTTAGTAACATAATTGATGGCAATAGAATAGTTTATATCTCTGTTCTTTTGGAAATACCAAGTGGGGATCCAGAAGGTCTTAGGTTTGCATTACAATTTCAGCCAATTATGTTACTTTATAATGGTCTGCTTACTAAGCTTTAGAGTGTCCAAAGGGACCGATGACTGTTTTCCTTACATAGTTCTCTGTAAATGCAGCTCACCCAGATGGCACTTTTAATAAAGTTGGGCAACATTTAGTTACAGTTTCTGACCACTGTGAGATAGGGAGGTTGGGTTGGGGGAGTTCTTGCTCATGCTGTAAATCTAAGTGCACTTCAGGTAAAAGGACCTCAAGTGTAGAACCGGCTGGGACTACATATGTAGTCAGCTCCAAGCCAGCCGGGGGTGCAAGGTAAGGCTCATTGTCAGGGGAAAGAACAAAACCTACAGGTTCTAACAAATGGGGGAGATTATAGATATTCTTTTTAAATGTTTTGTTTTCTTTTTATATCTTTTTTGAAACAGGATCTTGATGGTAGTCCAGGCTGGCCTCAGACTGAGACTTGGGATTCCAGGTGTGTGCCACCATGTCAGGCTGAACTCTTTGAAATAAAAAAAAAAAAAAAAAAACAGCCTTAAATGTAGTTATGGGGAGATCTATAAACCATAAGAACACAACCAGAAGCTGGGTGTGGTTCTGCCAGTTCAAACCCCAGCTTTTGGGAGATAGAGGAAGGCTCAGTAGTTCCAGTGAGACCCTGCTCAACACAAACACAGAGACAACAGAAATTTTGACCAGAAAGCATAATATAATGGATTACATGGTTGCTTTTCATTCATCATTTACTTCTAGAGAAAATGTTCAAGTATTTTCTGTGTGTTTAGTATGGTTCTAGGCACATAGGCAAAGAGAATGGGAAGACACACCTCAGCTCACACGTTGCTTTTTTACACTCTAGTAAGGGAATCAGACAAAAACTAAGTAAATCTCATAATATGTTAGAAGGTAGTAAAGACTATGAAGAAAGATGTGTGGGGTGTGGTGGCACACATTTTTTATCCCAGTACTAGGAAGGCAGCACCAGGCAGCTCTCTGGAATTCAAGGCCAGCCTGGCCTACATGTGAGACACTCTGTCTAAAAATATTGTTTTAAATAAAGGGGATCAAGGGTAGAACTATGTAGATAACTCTAATTTTAAATCAAATGGTCAGGGAAACCCTCATGTCTAAGGTGACAGGTAAAACTATGAATGTCATAATTGAAAATATATATTTATTAGCATGTAAAGCAAGTATTTTTGTATTTTCCTGTAAAACTTACATTGGTTAGAAAATAGTGTGTGGCCGGGCATGGTGGCACATGCCTTTTAATCCCAGGACTCAGGAGGCAGAGGCAGGTAGATTTCTGTGAGTTTGAGGCCAACCTGGACTACAAAGTGAGTCCAGGACAGCCAGGGCTACACAGAAAAAAAGAAAAGGAAATAGTGTGTGAAAATGTGAAGGATCACACTTTATGTGTGAACCTCCTTGTTTAAATGAGGACTTCAGCAAGACTTGATCAAGATATCATTTGTGGTTTTGTCTGATGGGTAGATTGATCTTTCTGCTATCAGTATTTTCTGATTTGGGGTTAATGAACATAAAGATCTGATACAGCACCGAAAAGCAAGTTTTTCAGATACTAAGTTTTTAAAAAGTTAACCAGTCAAGCCCAGTAGAGGGTGTATATACTTGCAATCTCAACATTCAAGGGGTGGGAGGATCACCAAAAGTTGAGGCCAGTCTGTCTACATGTGACTACTAAGCCAGCCAGGGCTACATAGGCAGACCGTTTACCAAAAAATTTAACCATTCAGTGGGCTGGAGAGATGACTTAGTGGGTACCAGTGCTTGCCACTGTGCCTGGCAACCTGAGTTCAATCTTACCTCCACACAAGCACTATGGCACATGTGTGCCCCCTCAAGTAAATAGGTGTAAAAAGAAAATAAAGTTATCTAATCAGTGGAGCTAGAGAAATGGCTATTGGCTAAGAGCATTTGCTGCTCAATTTTGAGGAATAGAGTTCAGATCCTGGAATCTGTGTCAGGTATAAAACCAGCTGTAACTCCAGCTCTGGGACATTAAACACCTTCTGGTTTCTGTGGTCATCAGAACACACAGACACATACAAAAATAAAATAAAATATTCCAGAAGTTACCAATCAAAACTGAAATTAAGCAGCTTGACAGAAACCTTTTCATATTTAAATGGCCACCCCACTTTCTTGCAAGGTCTGATCTAGGAAGTTAATGCAAGCAAGGCCAGATGACATCAGAAGATACCTGCATCTCTGAAATAGAGATAAAGGGCTGGACAAATCAGCATTAAGAATGTTGGCTGCTCTGGCAGAGGACCTGGGTTCATATCTCAGCATCCACAGAGTAGCTTACAATTACCTATACTACCAGTTCAGGGAATCTAATGCCCTCTTCTAGCTTATTTAAGTTCCCACATCTAAATGTTACACACCAACTCACACAGGCACACATATACATACATATAAAAATAATGTCAGCTGAGTGTGGTGACACCTTTAATCCCAGCACTCAGGAAGCAGAGGCAGGTGGATCTCTGAGTTCCAGGCCATCCTCATCTACAGAGCAAGTCCAGGACAGCCAGGGCTACACAGAGAACCCTTTTCTCGATAAACCAAGAAAAAAAAGTAATTAGTTGTCTTAAAAAAATACCATAAGGCTCCAAGTCTTTTATTAGCACTGTCCAGTGAAATATAATGCAAGCCACAAATAGCTTTACATTTTTCTAGGAACTTCATTAAAAATGTAAGAGAGTGCCAGGCAGCAGTGACGCACAAATCCCATCACTTGGGAGGGAGAGAGAGGCAGATCTTCGAGTTTGAGCCAGCATGGTCTACAGAGTGAGTTCTAGGACAGCCAGGACAACACAGAGAAACCAAAAAGGGGGAAAAAAAAGAAAGATGATATCAAATATAGTTGCAGTCATACTTGATATATAATTTTATTCTACTGTTTTGGCTTGACATTATTTTTGCAAGTTTAAAATTTTTTTCTGGAATTTATAGTTTTCAGTATTATACTTAATATAGTTTGTTAAAGCAGACAATTTAGGGATTTTGATTTTTTTGTTTTTGGTTTGTTTGTTTGTTTGGTTGGTTTTTCGAGACAGGGTTTCTCTAACAGCCCTGGCTGTCCTGGACTCTCTTTGTAGACCAGGCTGGCCTCGAACTCACAGAGATCCGCCTTCCTCTGCCTCCTGAGTGCTGGGATTAAAGGTGTGCGCCACCACGCTGGGCTTGTTTGTTTTTTTAGATTTTTTTGAGATAGGGTTTCTCTGTGTATCCTTGACTATCCTGGACTCACTCTGTAGACCAGGCTGGCCTTGAACTCACAGAGATCCGCCTGCCTCTACCTCCCGAGTGCTGGGATTAAAGGCATGTGCCACCATGCCCAGCAATTACAAACAGCTGTGAACTGCCATGTGGGTGCTGGGACTTGAACCCAGGTCCTTTGGAAGAGCAGCCAGTGCTCTTAACCACTGAGCCATCTCTCCAGCCCCTTTTTGGTTGTTGTTGTTTTGTTTTTCAAGACAGGGTTTCTCTGTGTATCCCTGGCTGTCCTGGACTCAATTTGTAGACCAGGCTAGCCTCAAACTCAGATAATCTACCTGCCTCTGACTCCTGAGTGCTGGTAATAAAGACGTGTGCCGCCACCACCACCCAGCCTCTTTTTTTTTTTTTTCTTTTTTGAGATAGTGTCTCATGTAGCCCACACTGGTCTTGAACTCCTGATCCTTCTGCTCTACCTCCCAAGTGCTGGGAATTCAGGAATGTGACACCACACTTAGTTCTGCAGGGTGTTTTGTTTTTAATGGTTTAAATTTTTTTTTATTTATACGTGTGTGTGTGTGTGCCTGTGGAGGCCAGAATTCAATAGAACTGAAGTTTCAGGTGGTTGTAAGCATGTGGCTGCTGGGAACGGAACTCAGATCCTCTGTAAGAATACCAAGTACTCTTGTGGTTTTTTTTTTTTGTTTGTTTGTTTTTGAGATGAGGTTTCTCTTGGCTGTCTTGGAACTTGCTCTGTAGACCAAGCTTGCCTCAAACAGACAGAGATCTATCTGCCTGCCTCTGCCTCACTTTGTAGACCAGGCTAGCCTTGAACTCACAGAGATCTGCCTGCCTCTGCCTCCCCTGTGTTGGGATTAAAGGCGTGTATTACCAACACTAGGGCACTCTTATGTATACAGTGTTCTGTCTGCAGGCAAGGGCACCAGATTTCATTGTGGATGGTTGTAAGCCACCATGTGGTTGCTGGGAATTGAACTCCGGACCTCTGGAAGAGCAGTCAGTGCTCTTAAAACTCTGAGCCATCTCTCCAGCCCCCAACACCAGGCCACTCTTGTGGGGTTTTTGTTTTGTTTTGGAGACAGGTTGTTGCTGTATAGCTCTAGCTAATCCCTCTTGATGCTCTCTGTGTAGTTCATACTGGTCTGGAACTCTTAGCGCTTCAGCTTCTCAAGTGCTAAGATTACACGTGTACCACAATGCTGAAAAAATCACAACCTCAGGAGGCCTGAGGAGGAGGGTCTCAAGTTTGAGGCTGGACTACATAGTATAGCCCAGTCTCCAAAAACAAAACAAAAGCCAGGCAATGGTGGCGCATGCCTTTAATCCCAGCACAGGCAGAGGCAGCCAGATCTCTGAGTTTGAGGCCAGCCTGGTCTACAGAGTAAGTTCCACAACAGTCAAGGCTACACAGAAAAACCCTGTCTCAAGAAACCAAAAAAAAAAAAAAAAAAAAAAAAAGATTTGGTTTTGGAAGTACTTTCCTACACCAGGTGAGAATCCAAAGATAAGGAACAGTCTCAGTTGCATGATCATAGGCTTACCAAAAGTTAAAAGATATTTAAAAGATAGGTGTGGTAGCACACACCTTTAATCTCAGCACTTTGGAGGTAGAGATAAGCAGATCTCTCTGTGAGATTAAGGCCAGCCTGGACTATATATTGAGCTTCAGACCAGCCAGAGTTAACCACACCATCACAACACAAAGGCATTTGGTAATCACATTTCCAATAGTTACCTTGCTTAAATTGGGTACCAGCAAACCCTTCAAATTTTAAATTGAATCAGTATAAGAGACCTTCCCTCAGAACTCATTTAGTGCTCATCTTCGGTGATCAACTTTAGTTCTGATGGATCTGCAGCAACAGATTGACTCTGTTCCCAGCTCTCAACTTCTTGAGGTAAGGACTCACAAGTGTGGACAGCAGTGGGGTGTAATGAGTGGTGCTTCCGTTTGCTTATAGGGATTACTTTTTGCCCTACCCTCCTGTTCCCACCATGTTAAACTCTTGGTTGTGTTTGTATGAATTCGCCCACCAAACTTGTAGTTTGGTCTATCTACAAAAAGTCCTCTTGCAGATTTAGCACTATAGTTCTTTAGTCCTATAAATGATAAATGAGTGGGATTTCTACTGGAGTGTAGGAGTCCTCCTGTCTTCTTCAGGGCCAGCTGTCTTGAGAACCTGCATGGAGAAATTCCTCTGAGGACTTCAAGAGGGGTTTGGAAGTTAGGGAACTACAGAAAATGAGAGATGGCACCTAGAAGTTGCAATCAGCCAACCTTCAATAACATGTAATGATACTCAACAACAGAGTAGTGATGCTCTGTTAAGTGTATCACTACTTATGGATGCAAATAGAAACAGGACTCAACCTCTTGTCAGCAGGCACTCATCCCCTAGATAGGAAGCAGTATGAAATCGTTAAGTGTGCAGTGGAGATAGGTCCACTTGTCTCAAGATAGAATGGGAAGGTGGTGGAAGGCATTCTTACTGAGGTAGTCTGCTTTAGGAGAAACTCCACATATAGATGAAAAATCTGGACCTCAGGTACACTCATGGAACTAGAAGTGTGGAAATGACACTTGCAAACTAGCCCTAAGGCCCAGCAAGAAATTTTGACACTTCCAGCTGGGTAGGAAAAAAGAGGGTACTGTAACAGATTAGGCAAGAAATCAGGCCAGAAACTAAGTAGGGGTGAGGGTCTTAAAAGAACAACCGGAAGGTCTGGGTGTCTGGGTGAGGATTTGTGAGGTTTGTTGTAGTTTGTTTCTCCTTGAATGTTGATGGAAAATGTATGCACACTCTTCTACATAGCTCTTTTAAGACATTTCTAAATGTTAGGTGGTCATTAGTAGTGTCAAGACAGGTCCCCACTGGGACTGGTGGGGTGGGTGACCTTAGATTCCCATGGCCAGGGTGGTTTTTTTTTTTCTTTCGGGGGGGGGGGTTGTTTTTTGAGGTTGTCTCTATGTAGTACTGACTCTTCTAGAGCTCACTACTGTGTAGATCAGCCTAGTCTTGAACTCACAGAGATCCGCTTACCTCTGCTTTCTGAGTACTGGTATTAAAGGCCTGCGCCACCACGCTCGGCTCAGGCATTCTCTAGCATTAAGTCAGATAACCCTTTCTGGAGCAAGGTTCACCTGTCGCACAACGGGTGTCAGCCGGTCGAATCCCACAAGCCAATCGGCACCCAGGAATGGGCCGCTTTGGTGAGGCGTTTGGAAGATTGGTCCTTTCCACTTTCCTAGTCAGGGGCCAATCGCGGAGCATCCTCCATGTTGTGGGCCCACCCATGGGCGGAGGATGAGCGGAAAGTCGTCACAGTGCGGGCGTATTATTACCTAAGTACGCCACAGGAGGTGGGGTGTATTGATTGACAGGCACATTTCACCTACCGGGGTCAGAGGATTTGGCGCAGTGGCCCGCCTTAGAGGTGGGGTCTTGTTTGATTGCCAAGTAGAATTCCCCAGTAGTATTCGAGCTCGGGGTGACAGGCAGGCTGACTAACTAATGAATCCTCGGCGTAGCCGGCTCAGCTCTCCAATCGCCGAGCGGCGGGCCCCAGTCTGAGCGGCGATGGCGGCGGCGGCGGCGGCGGCAGCAGCAGCGGGGGCTGCGGGCGGTCGGGGCTCCGGGCCGGGGCGGCGGCGCCATCTTGTGCCCGGGGCCGGTGGGGAGGCCGGGGAGGGGGACCCGGGGGGCGCAGGGGACTACGGGAACGGCCTGGAGTCTGAGGAGCTGGAGCCCGGGGAGCTGCTGCCGGAGCCCGAGCCCGAAGAGGAGCCGCCCCGGCCCCGCGCCCCTCCGGGAGCTCCGGGTCCTGGGCCCGGCTCGGGAGCCCCCGGCAGTCAGGAGGAGGAGGAAGAGCCGGGACTGGTTGAGGCCGACCCCGGGGACGGCGCCATTGAGGACCCGGTGAGGGAAGGAGGCCGAACGAGCGGGCCGGGTCATGGAAGGCCCAGAGCTCGGGCGGGAGGGAGGCAGGCGGGGGGTGGGGTTGGGCGGGGAATAACGTGGCTGGTGGCGGGCCGGGGCCGTTCGTGAGCGGGTTGATGGGGCATCATGGGTGCCTAAGGTGGCTCTAGAGAAGGTAATTTGGCCCTTTTTGCTTTGTGTGTGTGTTTATATACCTGTTGTTTCAATCACGACCCTCGCACGAGGCGAGGGAAATGGCCGAGCAGGTCTGTGGCCGGGCCCAGACAAAATGTACGGCACAGGCTCTTCGTCTGTGGTTAACCTTCTGCATGCCCTGTTCACTCATTGTAGGAGCTAGAAGCGATCAAAGCTCGAGTCAGGGAGATGGAGGAAGAGGCTGAGAAGCTAAAGGAGCTACAGAACGAGGTAGAGAAACAGATGAATATGAGTCCACCCCCAGGCAATGGTGAGTAGTAAATCGGTCATTGCACGTACAGTCCTTTGGTTGATAGGGTGGTGGGGAAAAGACCGCAATGTGGCATTAGATGCCCCGGACCTTGTAGCTACTTGTCTGAGCAGTTTTTCTGGGCAAGTGCTGTGGTCATAGTCCATTATGTGTTCTGCTGACCTTTGTTAGACACAAGCTGTTTTGGTGGTGATAGTATTATGCCTTCCTTTGTTTCATTTCTAAATGTGTTTCTCTTTGTTCTTAGTCTGTCTATACCCTTGTGGAGACTGCTAGCTAGCGTTTGACCTTCAAGTCTAATACTTTTCAGTTAGAGACCCTTTAGTTATGACTTACAAGATTACTGAGTGTTGTGAGGGACATTTTTAATCTAAAAATGTCAGATCTCAATTTTGTTCACCCTGAAGTATTTCAACCAAAGCTGAAAAGAGGCTTGATTTTGGAACATGTAAATTCTGTGTTTTTTAAGGGATAGTTTCTCAAATGTATATTGAAACCTACTATGTACTGGGGACTGTTCTAGGTAATGGGTATAGCAGAACAGACCAAAATCTTAGCCTAATGGTGGAAGTATATATAGGTATTGATCCAACAGAAATATGCTTGCTTAAAAATATTTTTCTCTTTCCCTCAAAGCTGGCCCAGTGATCATGTCTCTTGAAGAGAAGATGGAGGCTGATGCGCGTTCCATCTATGTTGGCAATGTATGTATTACAGAGAAATCAGATTTGAGTTTAGAGGGGCATTCTTTTTTATTATTCATTTAATTTAGATAGGACTTGTAGTCCAGACTGTACTGATTCAAATTGATTATCCAGACCCAGCCTTCTGAGTACTGGCATTGTAGGAGCACACTCTTATTTGAGAGAGTTATTTAATAATTTTGAAAGGAATCTCCAAAATTGGTTTGCAATTTTGGATTGGGAGTGGGGTGGAAAGGTTGTGATGATAAAAGTAATGAAATAATACAGATTCTATAGTTGGAAGAAAGGGTGTTATTTTCTTAGAGAACCATATCTGATTTGCCTTGGACAACCCAGACTAAAGGCTAGGCAGGGTGCCTGTTAAATAGGAGTTTTCCCAGGACGTGTACGGTGTTCCTTTCCTTAGGTGGACTATGGTGCAACAGCAGAAGAGCTGGAAGCTCACTTTCATGGCTGTGGTTCAGTCAACCGAGTTACTATACTCTGTGACAAATTCAGTGGCCATCCTAAAGGGTGAGTAGGGGAATAAACTGAGGTCAGTTTAACCATGGTTTAAAGACACCAGTTTTCATACCACTGCCCTCTCCAAGCTGGAATTGAACCCAGGACCTTGAGCTTGCTGAGGGTGCTTTACTATTGATCTACTTATTGTTAACTCATACTATTACATTTTTATTTATTTGTCTGTTTGTTTTTTTCGGGTCAAGGTTTCTCAGGCTATCCTGGAATTAGTTCTGTAGACCAGGCTGGCCTCAAACCCAGAGAGATACACCTACCCCTGCCTCCCTAGTGCTGCGATTAAAGGTGTGCACCACCATGACCGGCCTAACTTACATTTTCCCTTTTCTGTAGACTACTAATTGCCTGTTAAAATAAGTGGGTTTTAGCCGGGCATGGTAGCACATACCTCAATCCCAGCATTCAGGAGGCAGAGGCAGGCAGATCTCTGAGTTTAAGGCCACTGTGATGTACAAAGCAAGTTCCAGGACAGCCAGTACTGTTACACAGAGAGACCCTGTCTTTTTTTTTTGTTTTGTTTTTCGAGGTAGGGTTTCTCTGTGTAACCGCTCTGGTTGTCCTGGTCTCGCTTTTGTAGACCAGGCTGGCCTCGAACTCACAGAGATCTGCCTGCCTCTGCTTCCCAAGTGCTGGGATTAAAGGCGTGCGCTACCACTGCCCAACAACCCTGTCTTGAAGAAACTTAAAAAAAAAAACCAAATGGCTTTTGCCTTTTAAGTGAGTATGTATCAACAGTTGTATATTAAATGTCTCCAGAGACCAGATAATAAATCAAAGACTAGCAGGGACGGGTTATAAACTAGAAAAGGAGAGCAGTGTCTACTTGGCACCATCTGGCTATGCGTGACAGTGTGGAAATCTGCACCTTGTTGTTTTTAATTTGGTGGTACTGGAGACTGAAGCTTAGGACTCAGGATGTTTGCTAGGCAAGTCCTCTTACTGAGACATACCACACACTCACACCTTTCCAAATGGTTTGTTGTGAAGCAGGGTCTCTAAGTTGTCCCGGCTGGTCTTGAACTCTGTAGTTTGAACTTACATTCTCTTGCTTCAGCCTACTGAGTGGCTGGAATTGTAAGCTGTGTTCACTATGCCCAGTAATTTTTTATACTGTTATTTAAGTAATTATTTTAAAATGTTAACACATTGTATTCTAATTAACTGTACTTATCAGTTGAGTTTAACCTGTAAGCTATTTGTAAAGTCTGATAAAATGCCCAAATTATTCTTTCCAGGTTTGCATACATAGAGTTCTCAGACAAAGAGTCAGTGAGGACTTCCTTGGCCTTAGATGAGTCCCTGTTTAGAGGAAGACAAATCAAGGTAAGTATAGTCTATTGGCTATGTGTTCTGTACAGATTCTCCGGATTGACTTCAAGGCTTTTTATTCTCTATCCTTTCCAGGTGATTCCCAAACGAACCAACAGACCAGGCATCAGCACAACAGACCGGGGTTTCCCACGTGCCCGATACCGTGCCCGAACTACCAATTACAACAGCTCCCGATCTCGATTCTACAGTGGTTTTAACAGCAGGCCCCGGGGTCGAATCTACAGGTCAGGATAGATGGGCTGCTCCTCTGCCCCGCCTCCCATGAGCCCTTAGGCTTCATTCTCTCCTGATCTGAAAACCCTTGTTCCCTTGTCCTCCCTTCGGTTTCCAGGGACTTGGTTCCTCCAGTGCAGATGGAGGAAGTAGTTGCAGGCCAGTTCAGGAGGCCAGTTCTGTTTTCTTGAGCAGAAAATGATAAGGGCAGATTTGTTCTGAGATGTTTCCTCCCTCAGCCTTCTTCCTTTGGGAATTTGGTGGCAATGAAAGTTTACACTGAGAATTACAAGGCCTCAGGATAGAAAAGCACTGCTTGGACATTGTTGCTTTTCCCAGCCATGCTTGGTAGGATCCAGCTCCTGGCTGACCCTCCCACAGCCGTGTGGCAGGACTGCCCAAGGTTAGCGCTCTGCCGGGGCCTAGTGGCTCCACATTGTGGCTATGCTTGTTTTTTGTCCTCGCATTTAAATCATACATGGATATAAGCCCTGCCTGTTACAGGTCGGGTTTAAGAGCTGTGGAGCACTGCATAAACAATGAATTCTTTTTCTTGTCCCTCAGTATCTTAGATGTACTTCCTTACCCCCTTTCCCACGTCAAGGCCCCCCAGTTTGCCTGTTGTGTTATTCCTGGGACTGAGGCCTCACTTTTGAGGTGTTCCTTTCAGTCACTGGGGCAGTTGAGGGCCCACGGGGTGGGTCTTGCACTGAACTCTCTAGTAACCCTGTTAACACCTAACTCTCCTTCTTTCTTCCAGGGGCCGGGCTAGAGCGACATCATGGTATTCCCCTTACTAAAAAAAAGTGTGTATTAGGAGGAGAGAGAGGAAAAAAAGAGGAAAGAAGGAAAAAAAAAAGAATTAAAAAAAAAAAAGAAAAACAGAAGATGACCTTGATGGAAAAAAAATATTTAAAAAAAAAAGATATACTGTGGAAGGGGGGAGAATCCCATAACTAACTGTGAGGAGGGACCTGCTTTGGGGAGTAGGGGAAGGCCCAGGGAGTGGGGCAGGGCTACATGTTCCCTCTGGGGATTTGCCATGGACACATCTCAACTGTGCAAGCTGCTTCCTGTTTCCCTGCTCCCCTTCTTCCCCTTTGGGCCTACTCACGGGTAGGTGGGCACGGGTGGTAGGAGGGCTTTTTTTTACCCAGGGCTCTGGAAGGACACCAAACTGTTCAGCTTGCTTCCTTCCCTCGTCTTCTCCCTGCCTTTTGCAGTCCCTGCCTGCCTGCTCCTGTCCTACCAGGTCTACGCCCACCCTGCCCTTCTTTCCTCCGGCTCCCTGCCCCTCCAGTTTGCCTGGTGATCTATTTTGTTTCCTTTTGTGTTTCTTTTTCTGTTTTGAGTGTCTTTCTTTGCAGGTTTCTGTAGCCGGAAGATCTCGTTCCCAGAGGCTCCAGTGTAAATTCCCCTAAGCCCTTGGGGAAATGCACTACTTTGTTTTGGGGAGTTTGGGGGTGTTTTTGTTTTTCAGGTGTTTTTCTTTTGTTTTATTTTTTTTCTTTACCTTTTTTCCCTTTTATTTGGAGGGAATGGGAGGAAGTGGGAACACGGAGGTGGGAGGTGGCTTTTGTTTATTTTTTTAACTCATTTCCAGGGGATGGGAATTTTTTTTTTTAAATAATGTGTCATGAATAAAGTTGTTTAAGAAAAAATTGTTTGGCCCTTTGTGTGTGAATATCATTACATACCAGTTCTCTTAACTCACAAAGGGTTATTAATTTAGGGCGATGTGCTGGTGTTTTAGAGAGGGCTAAAATTAAGGTAGAAGTTACATGTATTCTATTGAGGATGATGGGCCTTCTGGACAATAAAAGAACAACCTCATTGTTGGACTGGAGAGATGGCTCAGAGGTTAAGAGCACTGGCTGCACTTCCAGAGGTCCTGAGTTCAATTCCCAGCAACCACATAGTGGCTCATAACCAACTATAATGGGATCTGGTGCCCTCTTCTGGTCTGTAGGCATACCTGCAGACAGAACAATATACAAAATAAACAAATCCTAAAAAAAAAAATTATCATTGTCCCAGCACTGGGAGGCAGAGGCAGGCTTATCTCTGAGTTTGAGACCAGAGGTCAACATAGTTACAGGACAGCCAGAGCTAGCTAATGAAACCTAGTCTCAAAACTTAAAATGAGTGCAAATGGACTACATGGCCACTTTCACTGTTATAAATTTGAGTCTTGTTAGCCCATTTGAGCCTCAAGATGGACAAATACAAAACAAGGACAATTGTAAAGTAACAACCATACTGCCACACCTTTAATCTCAGCACTATGGAGCTAGAGATAGGCAGACCTCTGAGTTAAAGGCCAACTTGTAGTTTTATATTGTAATATCAGACTCAGATCTTGGGTACTACACATCTATACATCTAGTATAAAATGTGCTACCAAGAATAGGCTTTACGGTTTTGTTAAAGAATTATGCCTATATATATGCTGTATTTGTACTGCCTGTGGAGGCCAGAAGAGGATGTTAGGATCTCTGGGACTGATGGTTAAGTCCTGTGAGTGCTGGAAATGAAACCTGACATTCTCCAAGAGCAGTCAGGTGCTGCTCTTGACCACCGAGGCATCACTCCAAGATGTCATCCACTTTGCTGTTCACTCGTTCTGATAATGACCTGCAGGCTCCTCAGAACTCCGAAAGTTGTGTTCTGTGTCTGTTAAGCCCTAACACTTGTGTTTGTAAGACAGTGTTAACCATTAGTGTATGTTAGCATTTGGTCATTGTGTAGCCTCTTGTGTAAATCCCTGTCGAGATAAAGCTGGAGACTTTCTGCAGAGGGTGGTTGATGGGAAGCAGTCTAGAGTTCAGCTTTCATTAGAATAATAGGAGCTTGGTGTGGTGGTTGTTATGGGACCAACCTTGGCATTAGGATGCTGGAAGCAAGAAGATTGCTCAAGTCTACCAAAAATAACATTGTTCTTGTTTTCAGTTTTAAGCTATTAGTGGACAGGAAGCATGTGTCCCAAAGCACACAAGAAGACTATTTTGTGGTGTGGTGGCACATGCCTTTAATCCCAACACAGGCCTTTAATCAGGAGGCAAAGGCAGGTGAGTCTCTGAGTTCAAGGCCAGCCTGGTCTACAAATCCAATCCAGGGGACAGCCAGGATTACATAGAGAAACCCTGTCTCAAAAAACAAAAGACTACTTTGTGAAGTTCTGGAGATCAAACCCTTGTCAGGTTTACTGGCTATCTGGTTTAGTCACCAAAAATATGAAAGTGAAGACAGGCATAGTGGTACACGCCTTTAATCCCAGAACTTGGGAGGCAGAGGCAGGTAGATCTCTGTAAATTTGAGGCCAGCCTGGTCTACATAGTTCTAGGATAGCTAGAGCTACACAGAGAAACCCAGTCTCAAACAACCAAACAAAATAACCAAGAATGTGAAATGCTGAACTTGTACAAATAAATACTGACCTGGTCTCACCTATCCACTAGGGGGCAGTAAACAGTTAAATCTGAACGATCCCTAAAATTTGTTTTGAGACAAGGTCTTACTACTTCCTGTACAGCCTTAGAGGTCCAGGACCTGATCCATGTGGAGACCAGACTGGCCTGGAACTCAGATCGGCCTTCTTCTACCTCTCATTGCAACATTATAAGGTATGCACTACCACTCCAGAACAAATTACTTTTTGCGAACTGCTTTGGGTATTCTATTTTGATATATTCTCACTATGTATCCCAGGCTGGCCTGAAACTCACAGATGCTTCTGCCTTGGCCTTCCAAATGCTGGGATTTAAGATGTGCTCACCACACTCAGCAGGTGAGCAGTTTTTGACCACTTAATTTTTTTAAGTCTACTCCAGTCTACTCTATCATTGCCGTTATTTTCTCCATTCTACTTTTACCACTGGAGCAACTCATTTGTCCTTGCTGCTAAAAAGACATGATGGCACCAACAAGCACAAACTCAGAACTAAGGCCTCTCCAAGTTTGGTCCTAATGTTGAACTGCCGCATTTGTTTCCTGATTCTGATGTATTCTACATTCCAGTCGAATTTGCAGTGTTTTCACATATGACTCACACTGATCCTCTAGCCTGCTGTGGCTAGCCCAACATCTCTATGAAAACCATGTACATGGTGCAGGGCGGCATTACTGTTAACATCTCTATGAAAACCATGTACATGGTGC
>CAJQZJ010032031.1:3052454-3100303 GCA_907164525.1 Lophiomys imhausi | reverse complement strand
TTGGCCCGGGCTGTGCGCTCGGCCTCCAGCTCCTCCTCCAGCTCCTCGATGCGTGCCTAGCCAGGGACACGGAGGCTCGGACCTGCTTCCTCGACCCTCCGCTGAGCCCCCACCCTCACCCCACCCCCACCCCCACCCCCATCCCAGGGATCTAAAAGGCTCCCAGGTATTAGGTCTCTAGCACCGGTTTTCAGCCGCTGGGTGCAGCTGTCAATGCCTGGAGAAAATTTTAATTGTGTGAACTTGGTGAAGGATGCCATAGCAACTCTAGGTAGAAGCAAGGGTGCCGCTGAACACCCTAGAACGAACTGGCCATGATTAGGGATTCAGCTGGTGCCAAATTTTTGAGGATTTCCTAAAAGCATCCAAGGCTCACCTTGAGTATCTGCAACCTAAATGTTGAGAATCAGTGTTTGGAGGGGACCCTGAGACCTCATGAGATTATGAACCTCAAAGAGCCCACATTTTCAGCTGACTCTGCTCCACTAACCAGAAGGCAGGGAAGTAAATGCTCATGTTTTTACAAATATTTGCAGCAAGCTGCCTCTGGAACAATCAAATACTATTGTAATTATCTGATTTAACCACAAAGTCTACTCAGATGCATTCCTCAGTCTTCATGGATTCCTTCACTATGCTCAGGCCTGGGCTCTAGCTTGATTGTTTCCTTCCAAGCCAGGTATGTACCAGCAAGGTGCCCTCTTCTTCATACCCCTGCCTCATCGTGTTGGCCTTAGTCTTGGTCTTGACTGATTTGGACAGTGCCTGTGTACTATTTTGTTCTTTCATCTTTATAGGGAAGATATGTGGGACTCTATTTTTTAGTGTAATGGACAACTTTAATGAACCACAGAGTGGATCTTGGGGTAGGGGAGAGGGAGCCTACATCTCTACTCTCAAGATGGAGAAGGAGGGACTTGAAGCACAAAGCCTACACAGAGCACTGCTGTAGCCCAGTGCTAAGACCCAGTGAGGATAACAGCATTATTATCTCCTGGAGGCCAAAGAACTTGCCCAGAGTTGTGGCAGAAGACCCAGAGGATGGTTCAGTATTCTGGGTTAAACCACAAAGGTGTACCCAAGAAGATGTGAGGACAAGTCACACATGAGTGTGGGTAAACCTCAGCTTACAGCCGTATTGTTATTGTACAAGTGAGAAGGTATTGAGTGTCAAGAAGGGTAGGTAACTTACTCCAGGAGGTAGGAGTTAATGTATTGAGGGAGGCCTATGGACTCTCAGCCTGTGTTAGAGGCTGGGGTTAGTACCCAAGAGTTGTGAACAGAGCAGCCCCTGGGAAAGGAATTTGTATGGGTTTGCCTCATCCCTGCACAGAGGGAGAAAAGAGAGGATCAGAGGAGAACAGCCCTCTCAGTTGTTCTAGAACAGAAAGTCCAACAGGCAGAGTGTATCTTGGGAAAAAGAAGCCCTATGGGTACGTATGATTTTCCCTTAGCTTTGCCATGAAGATGACACATTCTCGCTCAATGATGGAAGGCTAGTGTTCCTGTATTTCGGAATGCTTGGGTCTTGGGCTGCCTGGAATTCTGGATATTGTCTAGGACCTTAAACAGCTCTCACAGCCTGCAGGCTCTGGGCTCCCTTTGGCTACCCTGGGAAGAAGGTCACCTGGTTTTCCTTCAGTTTCTTCTGCAGCTGAAGAGCCAGAGCCTGCTCGTCCTCAATTTTACTGTTCTGCTGAGTAATGTCGAACTCTTTCCTGGAGTAGAAGGGATGTGTGATGGACAGCCTTCCTTCCTCTGGGCCTGTTTTCTTTTATGACTGTGGGCCAGAACCGGTCCCCCAAACCCTGGCCCAGATGGTGAAGGAGGAGAGCCCTGATTGCCCTCATCTCCTGTGTGCCCAGGGCAGCCACACCAGTAGAAATACATCTCTCTGTGTCGCGGTTACCAGACCAGATATGTAACCCTCGTCAACTCTCGCCGCCCACCACGGGTCATACTTCTTGAGCTTTTCTTCCAGCTGCAGCTTGTCGTTCTCCAGGTCCATGATGCTTTCCTGGGTCAGCTTCAGGTCGCCCTCCAGCTTCCGCTTGGCTCGCTCCAGGTCCATGCGCACCTTCTTCTCCTGCTCCAGGGATCCCTCCAGCTGGTGGAGAGAATAAAACGAGTAAATGCTACAAAGGCCGAAATTCTCAGTGTACGTCTTAAACTTGAAGTCTGTTGGGGTTGGTACTCGAGCCAGCATAGAGATCCTGGAAACACAAAGGACTTAGAGACGTGCCTGATGAGGAGCCACAGAGAACAGAAAGACTCCTTGGGTCATAGACGTTAGATGCAGAGGGGGAAATTCCTCACCTATAGGCATTGACTACAAAATCTCGATCTGAGAGAGTGGAGCATGGTTCTTGTTACTTACATCATCCACCTGCTGCTCCAGCTTGACCTTGGCCTTGGTCAGAGTGTTGACCTTGTCTTCCTCAGCCTGAAGGTCATCCAGGGCCTGCTGGTGGGCTTCCTGCAGAGCTTTCTTCTCTTTGGTCAATTTGGCGATGATCTCATCCAGACCAGCCATTTCCTCTGTAAGGTTTTTAACCTTCCAGGGAAAAAAAAAAAGAACAAAAATAAATAAACAAATAATCCACCACATTGCCTTTAGGATCAAAAGATGTCATCCTGGAGACACTTATAGATATACTACCAACTACAACCATGCTCTGATCTGGAAATCTCCAGGAGTCCTGGGCTGAGCCAGAGGGCGCTGGCCTCACTCACCTTGTTCTCTGTTGCATGCTTCTCTTTTTCCACCTTGGCCAGTGTTAGCTCCAGGTCATCAATGTCCTTCTTAAGCTCTGAGCACTCGTCTTCCAGCTTCCGTTTCTTGGCAGTGAGCTCAGCATTCATCTCCTCCTCGTCCTCCAGCCTCTCGGTCATCTCCTTCACCTTGGCCTCCAGCTGGATCTTGTTCTTGATCAGCTGGTCGCAGCGCTCCTCTGCATCAGCCAAGTTGTCTTGTTCCTGGGAGAAGAGGGAGAGAAGAAGCTAGTGATTAAAGAGAGGAAAGATGCAGGGTCTTGTAGAAAGCTGGTGGGAATGAGATGAGGAATAATCCGGGAGATGGAAAGGGAGAGAGGAGAGAAGGTCACGTGGCCTCACCGCCTGCACTTGGAGCTGCAGGTCGTTCTTCTCCTGCAGTAGAGACACCATCTTCTCCTCCAGCTCCTTGCGGCGAGCCTCAGACTTCTCTAGGGCATCTTTGACTCGCCCAAACTCCTCCTTCATGGTGGCCATCTCCTTCTCCGTCTCTGCGCTCTTCAGCAGTGGCTTGATCTTGAAGTAGAGCTTCATCCATGGCCAATTCTTGACCCCCATGAAGGCCCGAATGTTCCACTGGATAACCAGCAGGGCATCCCTGACAAGAAAGAGAGGAACCAGGAAGATCACTAGAAGAAAAGTCTCCTCAGTCATGGGATCAGTCCCATTGGCCTCCTCCATATAAGCAAGTTTGTAGGTACCAAGGACAAAGGGCCTTGTAGCATCACTCCCTGTGTCCCCTCAACCCAGGGCCTGTACCCTGAATGGGTGGGGATTCATGACTTAGTAGTTTCAACAAGAAGGTGGTATATATCCCTGTACTGGGCAGCAGTAGAGCTAAAAGCCACTGAGAGTGTGTGCTGTGCTCACTGTTTCATGTTCAGGAGAGCTTCAAGTACAGATTGTGCAGCACTTTACATCTCAGAGTGCCTGTGATATGTATGCCATGAAGTCTGAAAACAAAATAATGATGACGCCACCACCTGAGCAGGAAGTGGAGCATTCAGTCCTTGATCCGGAAGTGTGTTCCTCCCTTTACCTTCCCTGGGCCTCTACTAAAAGCAGCCCCTGCTATCGATCTTGGTTTTCATTTTCTTACTAAAAAAATTTTTTTGGGTGGATGTGGTAGTGTACCCCTTTTATCCCAGCACTCAGAGGCAGAGGCTGGTGGACTGCTGTGGTTCTAGATCAGATGATCCACATAGCGAGTCCGAAGCCAACCCTGGATACATAGGAGACACCATCTCAATTCTCTTTTAATATGTGCTTGTGTGTATGTTGTATGTAAGCACATGTATGTGGGTATACATGCCCATGTGTGCCTAGAGGCCAGAGGAGGACATTCTATGCCTCCTGTCATTCTCTGCCTTTTTCCCTGAGACACTGAACGTGAGGTTTGCCATTTCCCTTAGACTGGTATGCACCAAGACCTAGTGATCCCCCTGTGCCTGTACCCCACTATGCTGAGGTCACAGGTTTATGCAGCCACCCCTGGCTTTTCATGTGGCTGGAGATGGGATGTAAAACTCCAGTTGAGACATTTTCCCAGCTCCTTGTTTTCTTACTTCTTCAAAAAAACATATTTTAACAATGTACAAAGGTAAGTTTAAACAGTGCATTTCTGTTTTCGTTATTTCTGAGCTTCATAAATAAATACTGTGTGTCATACGGTATGTCTCTTTTTGTGTGTGTCATACGGTATGTCTCTTTTTGTGTGTGTCATACGGTATGTCTCTTTTTGTGTGTGTCATACGGTATGTCTCTTTTTGTGTGCTTTCCTTTTATTCCCTTAGTGACTTACGCTTTTAAAGTTCAAATGTGTTACACCATGTAATTGTAGCTTACTCATTTCCATTGCTTCAGAGTACTTCACCAAATGACTGGGACACTTTTTAGTCACTCTCTCTTGGATGGAAATTGAGGTTGTTTCCAGGTCTCTGCTGTTAAGATTGAGACTGCCATGAAGACTGATTTCTTGTCTCATGGTGTACATGTGAAGGGGTTTCTCTGTGGGACTGTATTCAGGAGTGGAATGGAAAGTAAGTGATGGCAAAAAATAAAAAATGAAGACACGGACGCAAGAGAGGATTAGTTAGGAATACGAAGGGGTCAGCGGGAGTGCTGACGGGGAGAGCAATGGGGTGAATATGGTCACCGGGTATTATAGACATGTATGAATTTGTCAAAAACTTGAAAACAATTAGAAATATGTGACAGTTCAACTTTAAAGAAGAGAACAGGGCTGGCAAGATGGCTCAGCAGGCAAAGGCACTCACAGCCAGAGTTCACAGCCTGAGTTCAGTCGCTGGAATTGTACATGATAGAAGCAGAGATGTACTCCTGCAAATTGCCCTCTGACCTCCACGTGCACCATGCCTCATGCACAAAAACATTGCACACATACCACATATACATACACACACAAAATAAACTAATAAATGTAGCTTATTTTTAGAAAGAGAAAGAATAAGAGCTGATGAGGTGGCTCAGTAGGTAAAAGCTGTCTGATGACCTCAATTTAATCCATTGGACCCATATGGTAGGAAGAACCAAAAATTAAAATTAAAATTAAAATTAAAGAAAGCCACTGTGGTGGCATGCGCCTTTAATCCCAGCATTTTGGAGACAAAGGCAGAAGGATCTCTGAGTTTGAGCCTTCCTGGTCTACACATCGAGTTTGAGGACAACCAGGGCTACACAGAGAAACCCTGTCCTGAAAAGCTGGAGAGAGAGAGAGAGAGAGAGAGAGAGAGAGAGAGAGAGAGAGAGAGACAGCACTGTGGGTTGTCCTCTGAGTTTCATATATGTGACATGGTATTCCCCCCTAGAAAATAAATGAATCTAATAAAATACTAAGTACATTAAAAAGAGAATTAAATATTTTTCAAAATCCTATACTAATTTATACATCTATAAACACTAGGTTGGACTTCTTAATTAATCCAGTGTTTTAAAGTGCCATTGGAGCCTTAAAAAAAAAAAGTTCAGAATAAAATCTACCACAGTAGAGTCTCTAGTCCACATCACTAGCAATCAATAGAGCCAGGATCTGAATCCAGATTTTCTAACTGCTTGGCACTGCTTGCCTGCCTCTCATCTGATGCTTACCCTTCACTCCTGCCTCACCTGCGTTCCACCATCTTCTTGAACTCAATGCGCATGAGCAGGCCTCGGGCCTGGGCCTGGATTCTGGTGATGATGCGGCTCAGCCTCTCATCGCGCATCTCCTCCAGCAGCCCCAGCAGCCCGGCCTTGAAGAACACCTGAGGGCAAGTGGGTAGAACCAATGTGGGACACAGCCTCAGTGGAGGGTGAGAAGGGTAGAGGTGGGTGGAAGGATGTTTAGTGAGCTCCCAGGGACCCATCACCAGGGCATTCTGGGTCTGACTGTGGGAATGGAAAAGGAGAGGAGGAGTGGAGCCCGTGTGCATCTGCCCCTGGTCTCAGCTGTGTCACTCAGCATGGCTACCTGCTCTGCCACCATTATGTAGACCTCTAGACTCACCTTGGTGTGACCAAACTTGTACTGGTTGTGGTCAATGTCCAGGGAGCCCAGCAGCTTCTCAGCCCCTTTCCTGCTGTCAATGAACTGCCCCTCAGGGATGGCTGCTGGGTTCAGGATGCGATACCTTGGGAGGGAAGTTCTCAGGGTCATTTGCAGTCTGAGTGGGTCTGCTCTGCCTACAGAATTCCAGGGCTACCATAGATGCCCACTCTCATCAAGACATCCCTCTCCTGGCTCCCTGAGCCGTGGGGCACCCCCTACCTCTGCCGGAAGTCCCCATAAAGGATGCGGTTGGGGAAGCCCTTCCTGCAGATGCGGATGCCCTCCAGCACGCCGTTGCATCGCAGCTGGTGCATGACCAGTGGGTTGTCCATCACCCCTGGGGCGGCAGGGGAGGTGGGGGTCAGCCTCTGGGTAAGTGGATGCCAGGCACCCTTCCCTGACTAAAGCCTTCCCTGTTGCTCACCTGGAGCCTTCCGCTCATTGGGGATGATGCAGCGCACAAAATGAGGGTGGGTGGTCCTTAGATTTGTCATCAGCTTGTTCAGATTTTCCTGAATGAGAATAGAGTGGAGGAGAGACAAGGACCATACAGACCTTCCCTTGGGCCCCTGAGCCCCCAGCTTCAGATACTCCATCACCAGAACCATCAGATGGAGTGGGGTGAGTTCATTCTCATAGTGTTTAATCACCAAAAATGATCATGCATCTCCAGTTTCTCTCTATACACAGAGTATTAGGTAGTATTGCCGCTGAAAGGCTCTGGGCTTACCCACTAGAGGTTTTATGGAATCTCTGGTCCCTTCTTACCCGGTGGAGAGCAGACACTGTCTGGAAGGATGAACCTTTTTTCTTGCCTCCTTTTCCTTTTCCACTGTCACCTGATAACATGAGAGGGACTAGTGAACAAGACCCTAAGAACATAGGCATTCCTGGGCAGGGGCAGGGCTCTGGTCCTCAGGGGCTGTGTGACTTCAGGCAAACTGTTCTCCAAGTCTATCTTCCATGAAGGTGGAAGTAACTACCTCTAAAATCTGGGGTGAGTCATGGCTAAGACGAAGCCTATAAGATAGCTTACCTGGAGATATGAAAATGCTGTCGATGCCCTACTCTTCCCTCTCCTAACCTCTACCTCCATGCTCTGTCCTACATTTTCTACTCTTTCTGTACTTCACCCTAGTCATGTCAAACTACACCCATTTTCTTTGTTCCCTGGACTGGAGGCTCATCTGTCCTACCCTTTGTTCAGTGATCTTTTCAATGTATATTTAAAATCCCTTTGTGCATTCTTCTGACAGTAAAGTGCATAATGCCACCCTTGCTGACCTCCAGTTGTTCTCAGCCTTTAGGAGACAGGCATGTGTACCTAACCCATGGTACAAAGTAGGGAAAGGTACAGGGGAGGACAGATGGATGGTGTGGGGCTCTCTGCTGCCTCCGGACCTCGTGCCTGTGGAAATCTCCTAACCCACTATAGGGGCTGCCTCCTTACCAGTATCCGCGGAAGCGTAGGTGGAGAAGAGTGTGGCCATGAGCTTGAGGGAGGACTTTTGGTACAAACCCACCACTGTCTCATTGAGTGGGTCCTTGTTCTTTTCTAGCCAGCCCAGAATGTTGTAGTCCACAGTGCCAGCATAGTGCACCAAAGAAAAGTGGGCTTCCTGCTTCCCCTTGATGTTGCGAGGCTTCTGGAAGTTGTTAGACTTGCCCAGGTGATTGTCATATAGCTTGGCCTTGAAGGTCATGTCTGTGGCCTTGGGGAACATACACTCCTCCTCCAGGATGGACATGATGCCCATGGGCTGGCAGCATAGATTGAGGAGAGAAAGAATCACTGGTTACACTCCCAGCTTCCTGGAGTCCCACACTCCGACAGAGAGAAGACTCAACAGACCTGTGTTGCTGATGGGTCAAAGGGTGCCTGGGCAGAACCTTTTGGCCCAAGATAGGAAGATAATATTCTTAATTGACCTAAATCCAATTACATCTGGATCTACTCCACATATTTTTCCCCCAGTAGCAAAACAGCTATGTATTCCTAGTCACTCCACTCAAGGCCTGCAAAGACTAGAAACATGCTTCGTTTTCAGGCTAGGGAGAGATGTATGTCCACAGAACTAGGTAACAGGGGCAGCCAGGCAGGCCCCTGACAGCAGCAATTCAAGGGTTGGCTGGGTGGATCCAGGTTCTGAAAACCACTTTCCCCTTCAGAGAATGCAGTTCTTGGCTTTTCTTGGGGCTAGATTTCTTTTGAGAATTTGGTGAAGTTGGAGACCATTTATCTGGAAAGATGCATATGCCCTGTCCACCCCCCTCCCCAAGTTAGGGGGTTCTGTGCTCTTTGAAAGATGAGAACCTTGGTCTAGAATTCAAGTAGTGATGCAGCTTGTGGGAAGGTCCCCTTTTCAGTGGACTGTGACTGACAGCATGAAGGTCAGAGACTTGGGTTCTGGCTTGTAGCAAAGGGGAAGGCACACTGCAGGCAAACATTATAGCAGAGGGGACATCGGTCCTCTCCTGAGGAGATGGACTGGAAATTGGTTATTTCTCAGCAAACAGGAAGAGGGTATGAAGCAAACATTTCCAGTTTCAGTCTAGGACCTTTCCATGAATGATGTCTCTTACGTGATAGAGAAGGGTCAAGGGTCATAGGGATGTGACTATCATAGAGTGAATCAAGACTCAAGGTTTGAAGAAAGGAGATAGTAGCTCTGAGTGCTTGTGACCTCAAAGAGGGCAGAGCGGGGTCTAGGGGAGCAGCTTGGGATTCTGGGGACTGTAGTTTCCTGAGGGTAGAAGAGATGGAACTACTTCTTTGTCTGGGTTGGCAGAGAAGGGGACTCAGGTGGTGGAGACAGGGCACACCTTCTCAATGAGGTCGATGCAGGCCTGCAGGTCCATCCCGAAGTCGATGAACGTCCACTCGATGCCTTCCTTCTTGTACTCCTCCTGCTCCAGCACGAACATGTGATGGTTGAAGAACTGTTGCAGCTTCTCGTTTGTGAAGTTGATGCACAGCTGCTCGAAGCTGTTGAACTGCAGGGGTGCGGCAGCCAGTCAGGCAGGCTGACCGAGGGTCTGGGTGACTCTCAGGGCCAGCCTAGGGCCGTGCCACACACCTGCTGAGCCCAGCACAGGCCTGGCTGGTCCCCTCCCAGGTCATGACAGGAAAGGGAGAGCTTCTCCTGAGGGCAGGGACAGTGACTGACTCTGTCACTATACAACCCCCACTATTATCCTGTGCCTGTCCCCTGGCTGGCCCTCCACGCGGGAGTGGGTGGGAGTGGGTGGGAGAGGAACAAGTGGTGTGCCGGGCCGGGCTTCCAGACTCACATCGAAGATCTCAAAGCCAGCGATGTCCAGGACACCTATGAAGTACTGGCGCGGCTGCTTGGTCTCCAGGGTTGCGTTGATGCGTGTCACCATCCAGTTGAACATCTTCTCGTACACTGCCTTGGCCAGTGCCCCGATGGAATAGTACACTTGCTGGACACTCTGCCCCTTGGTGACATACTCGTTGCCCACTTTCACCCGAGGATGACACAAGCCCTTGAGCAAATCGGCTGAGTTCAGCCCCATGAGGTAGGCGGATTTGTCAGCATCTGATTGACAAGGAGAATGGAAATATTTTCAATTCCTCCATTCCTTGTCCTAGTGAACTTCTGATTAGTGTGGCTGTGGGCCCACTTGCTATGTCCTGGTCCCACCCCATCTCTCTACCCCACAAGCCTCAGTTCCTCCAGCCAGTCTGGGGACAGTACAGTGGCCTGGATAAGATCTAAGTGAAGAGCAGGCCTGGCAGCAGGGCCTGGCCCTGGATGAAGACAGTGATCACTGCTTTTCATATTGCTCCCAGTTTCCTCCTCCCTTCTGTATTATAGGACAATTTTGTTGCCAACCTAACTCCGTAATACTTGTTGAAAGAACCATTGGACATACATGGGAGACTGAGCCCCTAGTGACTGTCTTCACCATGTGAGGTCAACAGACCTCCTGAGCCCGTGCAACACTTAGGATGTCCTCAACTCTGCACCTCCTCCACACCTTCTGTGCCGTCTGGCTCTGCCTGCTCCTCCCGTTGTTTCTGCTTGAACTTCATGTTTCCATAGTGCATGATTGCTCCTGTCAGTTTGTAGACACAGGCCTTCTCCTCTGCGGTGAAGCCTAGCACATCAAAGGCACTCTAGGACAGAGGGAGAGACATGGAGGGTGGGTGGAGGGTGGTCCTAGAACTCTCCAGAACCCCCCAAGGGCATCTCCAGGCCCCTTGCTCACATCAGTGGCCAGAAGCTCCTCAGAGTCATCGATGGAGGCCACAGACACCTCACCCTGAGACACGAAGGCGTAGTCGTACGGGTTGTTGGTAACCAGCAGCATGTCTGTGCCAAGCAGGGAGGGCAAGGCAGGAGTGGAGGGAGGGGTAGAGAAAGGGGAGGAGGGAAATATGGAGGAAGAGTGGAGGGAGATAGGACAGGGGATAGGGGGAGATAGAGAAGAGGACGGTCAGTGAGGGCCAGTCAGAGAGAATACACAAGAAGTGGAAGCACAGGGCCCCCAGGAAAGAAGCCCCAAGGGCCCAGTGAAAAAGAAGAAGGAGAATGACATGTGGGAGGAAAACTGTGTGAGGAGAAGAAGGAAGCAAAACATGGCAGGAAGAGAGGAAAGACACAGTGGGTAGCAAGGTACTTGAGAGGTACAGACCAGCCAGGAGGAGGGAAGAGGGAGGAGGAAGAGAAGAGGGAGGGGGGGAACAGGAAACAAGAAGGTTGGACAGACCCAGGGTAGGAGCCCCACGGGTGGGTTCTGGGAAAGACATGGGCAATGGTCAGGCTGCCCTTACCCAGCAGCTCTGGCTTCTTGTTGGATAGGATCTGGTAGAAGATATGGTAGTTCCTCTCAGCCTTTAGCTGGAAGATCACCCGGGACTTCTCCAGAAGATCTGAGGAGCAGAGGGGAGGAGGGCAGGTGAGGGGGAGAGGTGAGTCACCAAAAGGGCAGGGATTGGAGCAAGAGGATTCCACACTGGTGGAGAATCCCAGGAGGATACTGGAGAACGCTAAAGCCACGAGGTAGGCAGAGATCTAGGCAGAAGACAGAGGGAGTGAGGAGATGGGATTGTGTGGTGGGAAGGGGCGAGTGTGGCAGGGACTCACAGGTCTCTATGTCTGCCGAAGCCAGCTTTCCAGTGGCTCCAAAGTGGATCCGGATGAATTTACCCTGTGGGTAGAATGAACAGAGTGAAGGAAATGGCCAGAAGTATGGAATCAAAACTTGGACTTCAGCCCAACCCAGGATGCCCCGATGATTCTAAAAAATAAATGGCCTATTTGGTTTTGCAGTTTACTATCAGTAAAACTTAAAAAAAAAGGCTGTTCACCCCCAGATACCAGTGAGAAGCTGAGGGGAGAACAGCAACCAGACTTGGTCCATGCCAGAGACTTCCTGTCTGTGGCTTTCCCTCATCACGCTTCATTCCGTCAGGGTTCTGAGGGAGATGTCATTACCCCTGTTTCATAAGTGAAGGACTTGGGAGGTTGGTGACTTGCTTAACATGTAGAAATTCAAGCCTTTGGCCCCAGGGCATATGCTTTCCTCTCAAGTCCAAAGTGGGAAAAAATTGGAAATGTTCATAAAAGAACTCAAATATGAACCAAATCAACTCTGTCCATATCTGTGGGGAGTTTGGATCTCTTTCCTGGGTTCCCAGAACTCAAAGAGCCAGGCTGAGTCAGGAGAGTTTGCTGTGTCTGTGTGTGTGTCCTGTGTTTTGTGTGTGTGTGTGTGTGTGTGTGTGTGTGTGTGTGTGTGTGTGTCTGTCTGTCTGTCTGTCTGTCTGTCTGTCTGTCTGTGTATACCTGCATATACACATGTGCTTAATGATACCCAAAATCCAAGTCCGATATAATCAACCAAGTATGTTGGCTGTTGGCAAAACAGAACTCCCATTTTCTTGACAAGTTTGGATGAGACCATTCAGTCATGGCCCAGGATCACTCACAAAGCGGGAGGAGTTATCATTCCGAACAGTCTTGGCATTGCCAAAGGCCTCCAGAGCAGGGTTAGCCTGGATAATCTGGTCCTCCAGGGTGCCCTGTGAAAGGAGCAGACATTTGAGGGTTTATCTTCCATTCACCTCTAGAAGGTTCCTGTTGTCTGGGAGTCTAAGCTGATCCTCAGGGTTAAGATGGAGCTGGATGCACAGCTGATGAGTCTTCAGGCCCCACACAGGTCTCAGAGCATGTGTATCTCCCCAGGAGGAGGAGTCTTCTGCACTGACCCTCACAAGCCCTGCTCTTTTCCCTGCAGCTCCATGGCTGAGCCTACGATCCTTGCTCACCTTGTTTGCACTGGGATTGTCCTTCTTGCTGCGGTCCCCTATGGCTGCAATGCTGGCAAAGTACTGGATGACACGCTTAGTGTTCACAGTCTTCCCCGCTCCAGATTCTCCACTTGAGGCAACAAGGGACAAGGAGAAACTAGGAATTCCAGTATTGTTCATACAAAGTGCTCCACACCTGTCCTTTCCGAGTCCAGGTCACCAGAGCCCAGCGCCGCATGAGATTTGCCTTCTAAAAGAGCCAAGTTCCCCCATACCCTTGCAATTATAGCCTGGAAGCTTTCCTTTTCCTAGTGCACCCTAGGGGCCAGCCTGGCCATCCCCACCCAAAACCCCTGTAGAGGATCAGTGCTTGCTCACGTGATGAGGATGGACTGGTTCTCCCGATCTGGAAGACAGAAGGGGAGAGGCAATGGGGTTGAGGGATGAAGGCCCAGGTGAGAATTCAGGTGGAGGGGACCCAGGTTGGGGCACCAGGCTCACCTGTCAGCATGTACTGATAGGCATTGTCAGAGATGGAGAAGATGTGGGGTGGGGCCTCACTCCTCTTCTTGCCCCGGTAGGCAGCCACCACCTCAGCATTGTACACTGGCAGCCACTTGTAGGGGTTGACGGTGACGCAGAAGAGGCCTGAGTAGGTCTGGAGCAGGAGACAGGGCCAGCATGTGGTTTAAGGGGAGCCTAGGACTGGCAGTGGTGGCAGCCAGAGGCACCCCTAGCCTCTTCAGCTGGCTCATTTCCTTCTGCTGGGATGCACTAGGTGGGAAGGGGGAGAGGAGCCTGGGCCTTTGGGGAGCTTTTCTGCCCCTCTTTTTTGTGAGTCCCCTGGCCTGTAGAGGCCTCTATTGAGCCCCTGCAGTGTGTAGCAGCCACTAACATAGATCATCCAGGCTGCGTAGCGCTCCTTGAGATTGTACAGCACGGCCGGCTCGTGCAGGAAGGTCAGCATGGCCATGTCCTCAATCTTGTCGAACTTGGGCGGGTTCTGCTGCAGCACCTGGTCCTCTTTAAACGTCACCGTCTAGACAAGGAGAGTGGGTGACAGGATGGGTGACTACCTTCCCCTGGGCTCTTGTCATATCTCATCTACCAGCCTAAGCTCTTACTATCCCAGGACACAACTCTGACTTGGCATCACTCTCCTAGTTCTCAGCTGACAAAGGTTTCAGCTCCCTGCCCCTAACCCCCCTGGGACTCGCTGCCCAGGTAATTTTCCTGCCCAGGCACTAGAGATGTTCTAAAGTTCCTTTCTCTTGCGAGTTCGCGACCCCAGGTGGTGATCGTCTCTTTTCTGCCCCTGTGTTTTAAACATACAAAGGCAAAGCTGGGGACTAGCAGCTCTAAAATCCATGTACCCCGTGCCGTGACCCTGGGGCTGTCTCCTGAACATAGTTCTCATGAGCACTGTTGCTGGAGGAAAACCTTTTCTCCTATGGGACAAGCAGCACCCCCCAGCCCTGTACTCCTCAGCCCTGTACTCCTCACCCATCACAGCTGGGGTTTGGCTGCGTCAGTTTACTATGTCTTGATGCCAGTAGCCTCTGCTGACTGGGATTCAAGTGTTTTTACAGTGGAAGAGGCCATGGTCCTTAACAGCTAAATGATGCGCCTTCATAGTGAGCAGATAAGAAACCTTTGTGGGTTGTGGCCATCCACACATCCTTGAGAAGCAACATACAGGCAGCAAGTCTGTGAGGCACACAGCTCCGAGCCCTACTGGTGACTGGGGGTGATTCCCATGGCTAGACTGAGCACCCAGGGAAAAGAGGTTTCTGGGTGTATGGCTGGCCTTAGGAGCTCTCAGCTCAAATGTCCTGAGCTTTATGTTCATCTGGGTCTGAATTTGCTCTTGGTTTGGGGGAAGGGAATTTGAGAAAGTGAACTCTTGGGGGAAACTGAGGCACAGACAGGAGAGTCGCAGCTGCCTTTAGTGCTGTGCTGGTTGCTTTTCATCTAGAGCCTTCTCTGAGGAGGAAGACAGCATCCAACCAGGCATCCTTTCCGGCAAGAGCGCTCCCAGGACAGGTGGCTCCACCCTGACCCCTTTCCCAAAACCTGCCTCCCTGTTTTGCCACTGTTGCACATACCTTGCCATTTTCAGTTTCGGCAGTGACCTTGCCCCCCTCCCGGGACAAGATCTTGGCCTTGACAAACTCCTCCTTGTCATCAGGCACAAAGCACTCTGTGCGAATGTCAAAGGGCCGAGTCTGGGCCTCCAAGCGCTCCTTCTCTGACTTGCGGAGGTACTGGGCTGCTGCCCCAAAGTCAGCCATCTGGGCATCCGTCATCTTGTCACTCTCAAACTCTTATGGGGGAGATAGGAGAGATCCATCATTCCTGGTATGGACCCAGGTTTCCATGTGAGGCCTCGTCTTTCCTACTCGACCCCTGCCCTGCTTCTTCAATACCATAGTCTATGGCTCTCCCGCCACCACTACTTCATGTAAAGTGCCTGTTTCCCCACCACAGAGAACTCTGCTTTCCTTGCCTCTGATATCATTTGGAGGAGGTTGTCTGCCAGAGGTCCATAAGGGGCAAGAGTGGCTGGAGTTTGCTAAGGGAAGCTGCTAGGCTGCTGGGGAGAGAATGAGAAGTCTGGCAGCCTGGCATCTGGAAGGATCATGACATGCTGTCTGCAGGGGAACCTGGAGGCGTTCTCACCTGGTTAATCTTCTCACCGAGAATCCTGAAGAATTTTGACCACAGATGAAATGAAGCACCACAGAGATGCAGACCGACAGAAAGAAGAACAAGCAGGAAGATGAGCAGCAAATGCCAGGCAGGTGGCTGAGAGATGGACCCAGATATCCTGACTAGGATGGAAGAGGCCAAGAAAGGGAGAAAGGGCACAGCAAGCCTGAGGTCCTGGCTCAATGGTAGACTGTTTACTTAACATGCATGAAAACCTGCATGAAACCCAGCACTCTGACAGAGAAAGGAAGGAAGGATAAAAATGACAAGGAAAAAAAAAGGTAGAGTGAGAAATGGGTGGGAAAGGAAGAACATACAAGAAGGAAAGGCAAGGCAGAGAGACAGCAGAGATAGACCAAGGCAAGATAAGAGGCAAGATAAAACCAAGACAAGGGAAGGGTGCATCCGCAGGGGGAGAATGGAGGGAGGCTGTGTAAGGGAAAGGGTATCTGGTGTTTCTTGTGGAAACCCCCTGCCAGTGAGAACTTCCCAGGGTGGTGGAAGGCCATCTTAGCAGATCTCTGATTGACCTGAACACCACTTCCAGGGAAGGCAGTTGCTTCCTTCTAGGTGGGGACTAGTCTGCTATGGCTGGAGAGCCCCCAGCCTAAGGACCCTCTTACCTGAGTTGGAGAAATCTCTGCCTGACAGGTCCCAAAGCTCCAGCCCCTTTATATCTCATTTGAATGCCTGCTGCCTAAATTTGGAGTCATCAGGAGGGACCCTCCCCCCAACTGCTCTCCTGTCCTGGCTCCTCCTCCTTTGATCCCTTGGCTCTGGAGGTGACAGGAGGCCAGCAGGGCCCCAAGGTTTGCCCATGAAAGGTCTGTTGCCCTAGCCCCTCTGGTTCCAGGGCCTTTTTTTAGTCCTTGGGCACATTCCTCCTGCCCAAAGGGCCGATGGGCAGATAGAGGAGACGCACACTGTCTCACACCACCTCCCCTACCCACATGGCCCTTACCTCAGTTATTTTTAATCCAAAGGGTGAGCTGAGCACACTGGGTGAGGGTCACCTTCTCTTACAGGCCTAATATTTATCCCCTGCCTCCAACTCACAGGCTCCCACCTCTGGCTCCCCTCCCTCTCTTTCCACCCTGGCTATCTGCACAGCTTCCTCCTGAGGAGTGTCTCCTACTCTCTCAGACCTGGAGTTGCTTCAGCCTGAGGGGTGTCTCCTACTCTTTCATACCTGGAGTGCTGGATCCCCAAGGCCAAAGTCAAGATGTTCAGGGAGGTCATCCATTGTACAGGTGCATGACTCAGTTTCCCTTTGTTAATAAGAGAATTTTTTCTCTCCTTGTTCTGTACAGATACTGTTTATGATCTCTGTTGCCTATGTCTCTAGACAGGTGTCCTCCAAAGGCCTTGCTATCTTGGTTTGGGGACACATATACAGTCTCCATCTTATTCTTGATGCTCCCCAACATGCAGGCCATCATCCAATCTCTTTAAACCATGGGAGGGACTCACTTACTGGGCCTTGGGCAATTTACACACAAGCCTGCAGTCTGGTCACTTCACATACAGAATTGAACAGCTGTATGTCCATGCCCTTTTTCAGACACCCCCACACACACCCCCCCCCACACACACACATTAACACACTTAAGCTTGCAGATTTTCTTTCTCACTTCTACACATACCGATGCATATATCTGCACACCCTCCCTCTGCAACCCTGTACTCCTGACGGGAGGCTGGGGGGGGGGGGGCGGGAGCCAGAGGCGTTAATCCTGGGGCTGAGGGAGGAGGGGTATAAGTGGGGGGTTGCTCCCTTCCACCTCTCCAGGCTGCCAGAGGATGCAGGTGCTGCTTGGGATGGCTGGCTGGGGTGCCTGACAGCCCCAGAGATTCACACCAGTTGGCCCCAGGCTCTGAATTCCGTGGGTGGGGGCTTTGCAGACTGCCCCCTACCCAGGTAGAACTCTGGTGCCCTTGTCTAACCCTCCTGGGGCTTATACTCACATGCCCTCCTTTGTGGCACCCTCCAGTGCCTAAGCCCTGGTGGCATCACTTTTCAGACGCCCTAGGTGTTGGGTCTTCAGCAGGTCACACCTGTTATAACTAAGTAGACATTGTGTTCAGGAGACAAAGCCAGACTCCCCTGCTCTGGCTTTCCCCTACACCCTCACACCCAGGAACACTCCGCTACTCCCAGCTCCCACCAGATCTACTGTCACCTCTCAATATAACTCTAGAGTGTGGAGGTGGGTAGGACACACAGCGGTCAGTTTCTCTGGATACAGCCTTCTCAGTTACTGATGTGGCATCTCCCCAAGGCTGTCACCCCCCTAGGATACTGCACTTCCCTTTGCTGGGTAAGCTCAGGAGCACACACTTCTCTCCAGGGGTCTTAGATCTTGCCTGCAGTACTCTTGAAGGGACCTGAGTCAACCTTGCATTACCATTTGCAGGTGCCCATGCCAAAGGATCGTTCTCAGAGGATGAAAGCCACCTGTCTGCAGTTGGGTCACTGGAGGTTACTTGAGGCTCCTGTGTTCAAGTTGCAGGGTTAGCCCTTGGCCTAATATGTCACTGCCTGGTTCTCAAGGTCTTGAGGGCATGATAAGGGACTGAGAACACTGGGTCAGCCTGGGTCAGGTCCAAGTGACAAAGACCAGGCTTTGCCCTCATAGAACCTAGTACACCACTCAGGCTAAACTTGGTATAGGTAGTGGGGGCTCATGGGGGATGGTGGGCACGGTGTTTCCATTGCCTCCTATGGAAGATGGAACAAGGAAGGAGTTAACTCAGTTTTGGGCTCTGCCCTATTGTGTGACCTGCTTTGCTCTTTTCTTCCTTTCCTGGGTCCCCTTCTCTCTCCTGGCTCTTACCTACTCTTTTCAGCTGCATCCCAAACCAGCCCTGCAGTCTAACGAACATTCTAGAGTACGTGCACACAGATGGACGCTCTGGTCGCAGGTGAGAGGGACCATCCCTTTGTCACTTGGCTCCCGTGTCTCTATCTGTCCCAGTGTCTACCTTCTGTTCCCTGTCTTGAAATCAGACCTGGCCTGTGCTGTCCTGATGCTCATACTGGGGCTCTGCCTTCTGCAGGCTGATCTCATGGAGCACTCAGCCTGGCTTGTCCTTGAGTCCATTTCTTGCCCCAGGTTCTTCTTCCACTCTCTCTAGCCTCCCTTCTCCTTGACTTTCATGATTTACATCTAAAAGTAGCCTGGGTTCTTCCCTTTACACTGTCCCCTCCGGCGCTTCCAGATTCTCTGTTCTAGGCTTTTCGTCTTCTCTCCTCATCCATTCTCAGTATCCTCCTTCTATTGGGGCTCTGCCACCAGACCTTGACTCCCTGTGTGTGCTCAGCCTGGCCACCTTTGCAGCACCTTTATCTCTTGCTCTTGTAGGCTCTGGCTCTCAGCTTCCCTGGGCTTCTCCACAAATCTTCTTCCAGTGTGATTCTCTTTTGACTCTACTGATCTTTTTATCGCTGTTTAAGTCTGTATTAGGAAGAGAAAGATCTTAGGGAGAAGGAATGAGGATATACAGAGGACTCTTGGGGAACATGGGTTCTTCCTGTGGCCTCTTTATGCCCAGGATCCCTCACTTTTCTCTGTTTCCTCTGCTCAAGCCATCCATGGGTTTCCCATCTCTTTTGACCGCATCTGATTAGGCCCTTCCTTTTTTCCTTCCTCCACTCTCTGTTCCCCCTCACCTGCTGTTCTTGCTATTGGTGTCCCCTTATCCTCAGCATAGGGCCTATTGTCTCACTCAGCAATTAGAGCCCAGAGAGAGCTGTTGAACAGGAGCCAGGCCACGCATAAGTGTGTTTATGGGAATGGTTGAGGGGAGATTCAGCTCAGGGCTAGACCAGGCTCCCAGAATTGTCTTAAAATACCATGGTCTCTCAGACCTCCATTCCTAAACCTACCTTAACAGCAGTACAGCTGTGGCAGAATGTCTTGCTTAGCTGGAGGGGACTTGCATGCTATTTCTTCTAGCTACAGCCCCCCAGCAATTTAGTCCCCCTCCTTCTAAACTCTGGTCCCTCCATTTCCTGCTTTTCGAGTTGGCTTGCCACATATGGGCCAAACCCCATCTTCTAGCTGCCTCAAAGGTAAAAATCTTTGCAAATGGAAGTCACAGTGGGGAAAATGAAGGAGAAGAAATGAGTAGAACAGACCAGTGGCTGGGTCCTGGGAGGATGGGGACAAAGAAAAAAGGTAGGCTAAGGTTGCTGTCCTCCTGCCTAAGTGGAAGGGGTATGGGCCACTGCGGATGGCTGTGTTGGAATGGAATATGACCACATCTGTGCTCTTGTGTCCTCTTACAGACCTGCCTGGGATGGGATTTAAGGGGACATTACCACATCTGCCGAGGTGGGTCATACCTCTGCAGACTGAAAAGTCACTGGTCTACTACCCTTATATTCCAGGCCTCCTCTGGTGGCCCAGTTCTGCAAGTTGTCAGTGTCGGGTACTGATTAGAACTGGTATGTAGGTGTGTGACAGATGGGTTCAGTGCTCCCAGGTGAGTTCGGAGGCTTCTCTAAATCCCATATCAACCTGACAGGCACTGAGCCTGAAGACTGGGCTGGGAAGACTGAAAGTAGAGGTATCTCTTCTGGATATGTTCCTCTGGAGGGGGATCCGTGGACCAGAGCTGCACCAGGAAGGTCCAGACCTTCACAGGATCCTGATGGGAGAGGCCTTTGTCTTTGAAGATGCCCCTCTTTCTACCAAGCCCCACCTCCCTACCCCAGAGCCCCAGGGATAGATGTCAGTGAAGAAGAGTCTAGAGGCAGGGTTGTGACTTCAAGGAAAATTGCTTTATTCTTCTTCCGCTTAAGGGGCTGTTACAAAGGCTCCAGGTCTGAGGGCTCCACGGGCACCTTAGGGCTGGGCAGCTGGAGATCTACTCCTCATTCAGGCTCTTTTGAAACAAAAGAAAGTTCAAATTAGCTCTGGGGAGACTAGTACTCTGGAGACAGAGCATGGAACTTGAAGTTGAGACTAGGGCACCTTGTAAGTGGAGACCCTTGTGTGAGCCCCAAGTAGGCATGGATGTATTTTCAGGGGTCAGGGTGTAAGGGGAAAGTTGTGGAGAAAAAGGCTCTTGAGCAGGCAGGCTGGAGGGATGCTGCCCCTGAGATCAACATAGTCCTTGGGATATTCTTTACATGTTTGAGTTTCAGGGTTAGGAACTAAAACTAAGTGGGAAATAGGAACTGGTAGGTGGAGAGAACCGGATCTAATGGGTGCGTATGAATTGCGGCTGTGTAGGGTTTCTGACTCTTGATCTGGGATTCCCTGAATCACTGAAAATGAGATCACAAGGAACCTTAAACATCACTGAGAACTCAATCACCTTAGCCTTTGGGGCTAAGTAGGGACTAAATGAAATGGTGTCGTCTGAGGGGACAGAGGAGCTGTGCCCGCTGTGGGAGGTGACAAGTGAGATCCAGGGGAAGAACCCACCTTGGCGCCAATGTCACGGCTCTTGGCCCGCAGCTTGTTGACCTGGGACTCGGCGATGTCCGCCCTCTCCTCTGCCTCATCCAGCTCATGCTGCACCTTGCGGAACTTGGACAGGTTGGTGTTGGCCTGCTCCTCCTGTGATGGGTAAGAAGGGTCTCTTAGCCTTCCAGTCTGCGGGACCAGAACTCTGTGTCCCTCCTCCTCGTTTCAATCCCAGCGGGGTCACTCACCGCCTCCTCTGCTTGGCGCTTGTAAGCCTTCACCTTCAGCTGCAGCTTGTCCACGAGATCCTGTAGCCGCAGGAGGTTCTTCCTGTCTTCCTCTGTCTGGAGGTCAGGGGAGACCAGAGGTGAGAGGGCACAGTCCTAGGAGGCAGCACCCCACCCCGGCTTCTCTTGTCTTCTTCATCCTGAATGCTACATTCTGAACCAATGCTACTCTGTGGTCCTCACAGAATATTCGAATTTGCTTATGATTTCTTACCCAAGGACTATCTTTTTTGAGACATGGACTCTCTATGCAGCCCAGGCTAGTCTCAAACTTATGATCCTCCTGCTTCAGCTTCCCGAGTGTCGGGATCATAGGCATGCACCACTAAGCTCACTTGCAATGTGGATATTTTAAAAAGTTATATAAAGAAAGAACCCAATGAGCTAATGGGATCCCTAAAAGAGTGTAGTGACTTATGGACACTGTCCCAGGAAGCAGGATCCTGAAGGCCCTGGAACACCATGGAGCATAAACCCACTGGCTCTGGGCCCAGCATGTGCTGGGAGCAACTCTGGGGTTGTGAGCGTGATGGAATTCCCGGGGCTACAGTGGGCTGACACGAACTTGATCTAGGCTAACGACAAAGTGTACTTGGAGGGCATAGCACGCTAGACTGACACACAAAAAAATTCTAATGGAGAGTCTAACCCTAAAAGGCTCCACGGAAAGCTGGGTTTATATTGCCTTACGTACCTGAAAGGTTCTGATATTTATTTGAATGGCTTTGGTGTCTTTGGTAACAAGCCTGGATATTAATTCTCTTCTGGGGAAGGGCATTCCTGCTTGAAGCCACGCCCATCTAGAGCATATCTCTGGTGGATGGGCTGAGGGTGCATTTCAAGGTGGAATACACAGGCTGTGAGGCTCAACTGTGTCCTCTGGGCCAGGGGACAAGAGTTGGTCATGATAGGGCAGAGCAGAAGGACATCCAGGACCTGGATGCCAACTCTAGCTAGGAAGAGGTAGCACCATCTCTCTGGTCCCCTTGGTTGCTTGTCACTGTGGGTCTAGGCCATTGTGCAAGGGCTGTGAACACAGCGCTGCCCAACCTGGTAGGTGAGCTCCTTGATGCGCCGTTCACTCTTCCTCATGCCCTTCACTGACTCCGCATTACGCTTCTGCTCAGCCTCCAGCTCATTCTCCAGCTCCCGGACACGAGCCTCCAGCTTCTGCAGCTGCTTCTTGCCGCCCTTGAGGGCGATCTGCTCTGCCTCGTCCAGCCGGTGCTGCAGGTCCTTGATGGTCTGCTCCATGTTCTTCTTCATGCGCTCCAGGTGGGCGCTGGTGTCCTGCTCCTTCTTCAGCTCCTCCGCCATCATGGCGGCCTGGGCGTGGGAGAGGAGGGCACATGGGCTGCTCAGGTCCTCGTGGGCTCACTGCCCAGGCTACGGAGATGCTGGTCTGGAGCGGGTGGGCAGGGTAGGGGACTCACATCTGTGATGGCCTTCTTGGCCTTCTCCTCTGCGTTCCTACACTCCTGCACCGCCTCCTCCACCTCAGTCTGGAGCTGGGACAGGTCTGCATCCATCTTCTTCTTCTGGTTGATAAGGCTGGTGTTCTGGGAGGAGGGAGGCAGAACAGGAAAAACCCTGGGCGTCTCTGAGGGGCTCTGTCATCTGCTGAGCTTAGGGATGCACAGGGCCTCTAATTGTCACCTGTGAGTGCAGCAGCTGCACCCGCTCACTGGTCTCAATCAGCTCCTGCTCTGCCAGCTTCCGAGACCGCTCCGTCTGTTCCACCACAGCCCGCAGCTCCTCCAGCTCCGCCTGCAGCAGGTTGTTGCGCCGCTCCACGATGGCGATGTTCTCCTTCAGGTCGTCATTGGCGCGGACGGCATCATCCAGCTGGATTTGAGTGTCCTAAGGATCAGAAAAATGAGTGTAAGCCAGAAAGCCAGCCGTGGTGACATCACAAGGCTGTCAGACGGAATTGGGTGTGTGTGGGAAGTCCATTGTGGTGGCTCTGGGTTGGCCTATCAGGCCGCTCTACAATGACAGCATGACAAGAGACAGCTTGTGCTCCTGCCACCTAATTAGAGCATGTAGAAGCCAGTCCCTTCTCCGGGGTGAGGTGACCTCCTGTTTCCAGAAGTCTCTGGGTACCTTCAGCAAACTCTGGAGGCTCTTCACTTGTTTCTGGGCCTCAGCAGCCATGCGGTTGGCGTGACTGAGCTGGATCTCCATCTCATTGAGGTCCCCCTCCATCTTCTTCTTCACCCTCAGGGCCTCGTTGCGGCTGCGTGTCTCAGCGTCGAGGGAGGTCTGCAGGGAGTCCACCACCCGCAGGTGGTTGCGCTTGGCTTGCTCCATCTCCTCGTCCTTCTCTGCCAGCTTGCGTTCGATCTCTGCCTTGATCTGGTTGAACTCCAGCTGGGCGCGGAGGATCTTGCCCTCCTCGTGCTCCAGAGAGGCCTGGAGAGGGTGTGCAGAAAACGTTTTACAGGCATATAGTCAGAGTCCAGGACAGAAGCAAGAGTCTGTCTAAAAGCCATGGTAGCAGAGAATACGGGAACAGTGTACATGACTCAGTTAAGAGGTGCAAAGGAGGAAAACCAGAGAGTGTGTACAAGAAAAAGTGAAAGCAAGCTGAAGAAAAGGCAATGCCGGCTCCCAGGGGGGCGGGGGCAGCCAGCTTTGAGACAAAGAGGAAAATGAAAAGTGTTGCCAAGGAAACAGAGGCAATCAAGCACAGAGTGTAAAAAACCGTGGGAGGTAGAGGTGGGAAGAGGAGTGAGTGGAAGCAGGAACCCTCTAAGATGCAGCTAATAAAATGTTTGAATGAAGGAAGCTGAGTGTCGTTGAACTCATCTGACATTGACATATGCTTGCTGGCCAGTGAGGGCCAAAGGGAAGATGGGAGTAGGGACCAAAGCGTAGACCTCAGTCCCTACCCAGCCCTGCTCCCCACTGCAGGCCCACCTCAGCCTCCTCCAGTGCAGACTGCAGCTCCAGCTTCTCAGCCTCCAGCTGCTTCCGGATCTTCTCCAACTCATGGATGCTTTTCCCAGTGGAGCCCAGCTGCTCAGTCAGGTCTGAGATCTCCTCTGTGGGGACACATAGTGACTCAGTCGGGAATTTCTGTGGCCTCAATAGGGTGGGGGCATGTTTCTTTGCCTGGACTGCCGTTGGGGCCCTCAGGCATGGGGACACGGCCCTTCCCTGCCCCTGAGGCCCTCCTGTGGCCCTCAGCTCGCCCACCCTGCAGGTTCTTGTTCTCCCGCTTGAAGGTCTCCAGGTGCTCCAGCGACTCCTCATAGGCATTCTTGAGCTTGAAGAGCTCCGTGCTCAGGGAGCGCGCCTCCTTCTGGGATGACTCCAACTCTGACTGGGACTCCTCATACTTCTGCTTCCACTCGGCCAGGATCTGCAGGGCGTGGAGCACAGTGTCCAGAGCTGCCCCAGGCCCCTCTCCTGGACTCAGCCCTCCTCCCCTGCCTCCAAGGAGGAGGAGTGTGCTCTGGCCTTGAGCCTGCACTGACCCCACCACCACCGTGCTCGATCTCTGCGCCCCCTCACCCCCGGGGCGGGCCCACCTTGTCAAAGTTCCTCTGCTTCTTGTCCAGGGCCGCAGCGGCCGCATTGGAGCGCTCCACGTCCACCATCAGGTCCTCGATCTCATTCTGCAGCCTGTGCTTGGTCTTCTCCAGGGAGGAGCATTTGGCATTGACGGCCTCCACGGCCTCCTCGGCGTCCTGCAGCCTCTGAGCCAGCTTCTTCCTGCAGCGGGGGAAGTAGGGAGGGCAGCCGGGTAGAAAGGGATGGGAAGAATGGAGGAGGTAGATTGGACAAGAGGAAAACACGTGAGCCTTTCAAAAGATGGTCCTTGACAACCTAGAAGCATTCAGAAAAGCCTGAGGACAGGCTCCAGAGGCTGAGCGCTGGGCAGGCAGATCTCGGTAGCTAAGCATGAAAACATAGTATCTGTGAGGACCATGAGGCTGCATCCTTCTTGGCTTCAGTGGCCATTCCCTATCCCAGATGGGAGCACTCAGCCCTCAGACAAACCTTTTGTTCGTCTTATATTCGGATGAGAAACATAACGCGAGCAAAAAGCTTTCCTGAGAGGAGCAGGAGGCAGGGCGGGGCTGGGCCCTCCTGCACTGTCACACACTAAAAGGCCCCTACGTGTGGTCCACTGAGCATCAGGCTGGGTTGCAAAGAAGCCTCAGCCAGGGCTGGCTGCCCACGACTCACTTGGCCTCCTCCAGCTCCTCTGTCCTCTGTATGGCATCTGTCTCATACTTGGTCCTCCACTGGGCCACCTCTGAGTTGGCCTTGGACAGGACACGCTGTAGCTCGGCCTTGGCCTCCGTCTCCTCTTCATACTGTTCCCGCAGTAGGTCACAGTCATGCCTGGCTGATTGCAGTGCATGGGCCAGGGCATTCTTGGCCTGTGAAGAGGTGGGGACATCAAGGAAGTGGGTCAGCATTTTCCATAGGGTCACTCCGGCCATCCCTTTACCCCAGTCTCAACATGCTCCCTTAGCCACATCTACCTCCAAGCCTCCAGTGGATCTGATAGGGTTTCCTGAGCAAGAATGACCCTAAATAGCAAAGCAGTGCTGCACTGTTTACAGTGTCCTTGTGCCCATTGCCAGTGTTCCTTACAACAGATCTCAGCACCCGTTGCATTTACTGGGGCACACAGAGACACCAGGAAGCTTCCACTAAGATCGCCACACTGTAAGAGGTAACTTAGTACTGAGCTTTGGGGTTTTGTGTAAGGATGTTGGGAGTCTGTGAGTGCATATGGGGACCTGAAGTCAACCTTGGGGATAATTTTACAGACACTGTCCGCCATATTTTTTTCAGACAAACTGCCACTGAGACCTAAGGATCACCAATTTGGCTGGGCTGGGTGCCAGTCAATCCCAGGGACCTCCCTGTCTATGCCTTCTCAGCACTGAGTTCACAAGGGTGGGGAACTCAGAGCAGGGATTACAAGTGTACCACCATGCCCCGCTTTTACATGGGTGTTGGGGTTTGAGTGCAGGTCTGACCATCTTCATGTTTGCATAGCAAGAACTTTACTGACTACAACTGTGTTAGAAATGGGCTCCAGTGTACCTTCCTTCTCCTGCTTTCAGATTGATCTCATAATCCTAGGACCCTTTTGTGCAGTCCCTATACCCCATTTCTGCATCCAAGAAGGCCAAAACCCATCTCCTTAGATCAGTGCTATGACCTTTTTACATAGTTTTATACGATCTCCCTAATGCTACGTCCCTTTAATTCAGTTCCTTATGTTGTGGTGACCCCCTGACCCAACCATAGAATCATTTTAGTTGCTACTTCATAACTCTAATTTTACTACTGATATGAATCATAATGTAAATATCTGATATGCAGGATATTTGATATGCGACCTGTGAAAGGGTTGTTCAACCCCAAAAGGAGCCGAGACCCACAGGTTTATGCTGCCTTAGATGGTTTCCTCCCTGACTCCTCACTCCCGATCCCCACCCCAACATGGCAGCAAGAGGGTTAAAAGACACTTAGTAAAGGCTGGGTTATTATTTCTTTTTGCAATTTGTACAGAGTTGTGGACCAGGCAAGCTTCACTCTTAGGGAAGAAAGAGATGCAGATTCAAAGCCAGTTGGTGCCTTTCATGCTTGGGCCAGGCACAGAGTCCAGGCCTCACCTTGACCTCTTCCTCCAGTTGCCTCTTGAGGTCCTCCAGCTGCTGGGTGTAGGTGAGCTTGCCTCGAGTCAGCTGAGAGATTAGCGCCTCCTTCTCATCCAGCTGCCGGGACAGCTCCCCTGGGGAGGCACCGAGGTGTCTTCAACTCCTCTCCACCCTGTACCTTTCCCTAACCCTTAGGCTCCATTCTCTGGAGAGGCTGTGGCCATGTGAGGGGTATTACACTCAAGGTTGGGGTGGCTCAGGAGGTTGGGGCTCATGGAGCTCCAGCCCTGGGCTCACCATTCTCTGTCTGCAGCTTAGCCCGCTGGCTGGTGAGGTCATTGACAGAGCGCTGTGTCTCCTCAGCCTTACTCCTGTGCTCATTCATCTGGTCTTCCAAGGTCCGACACATCTTCTCCAGGTTAGCCTAAGAGAGGAAGGAGGTATAGAGTAGATGCAGGAAGGGAGTAAAATGGAGTAAGGATTGCCATTAAAGAAGAAAGGGAGAGGAAGCCATGGGAGGAAGGGGAGCAACCAGAGAACCACATAGAGGAAGGAAGGAAGGAAGGAAGGGAGGGAGGAAGGAAGGAAATGAGCCACCAAGGAGGGAAGACCAGAGAAACCAGCGGAAGATGGAAGGAACTAGAAGAGGGAAGCAGCCGAGAGGGCCCACCTTGGCCTTGATGATCTGCTCCATGTTGGAGGTGACATCATCCAGCTCCAGCTTGAACTCGCTCTTCTCTTTCTCCAGCTTCTGCTTCACCCTCTGGAGGTTGTCTATCTGCTCGCCCAGCTCGGCCACACTGTCGGCGTGCTTCTTGCGCAGGGCTGCAGCTGTGGCCTCGTGCTGCAGGGTGGCCTCCTCCAGGTCCCGCCTCATCTTCTGGAACTCGGCCTCGCGCTTCTTGTTCATCTCTATCTGCACGGATGTGGCCCCGCCGGCCTCCTCCAGCCTCTCGCTGATCTCCTCCAGCTCTCGGGACAGGTCTGAGCGCAGCTTCTCCACCTTGGCCCGGGCTGTGCGCTCGGCCTCCAGCTCCTCCTCCAGCTCCTCAATGCGTGCCTAGCCAGGGACACGGAGGCGGAGGCTCGGATCTGCTTCCTCGACCCTCCGCTGAGCCCCCCCCCCCCCCCCCGGGCCCCAGAAGACCTCTGGCCTATGGAGAACAGCAAGTGAATTTGATATATTACTGGAGAGGTGAATGCAGAAGGATTTGGAGGAAAGTGTCTTGCGCAGCCCAGTCAGCCTTCCACTGGGCTTCAGCATTGCATACTCTCTTTATTAGAAGGAAACAGTTAGATCTCTTGGAGAAGGACAAAGAAATCTCTGTTTCATGATTTTTTCCCAAGCAGTTCAGTGGCAAGAAAATAGCACAAGTCTAACTGAGAGAGCCACACCTGTTTGAGAAAATAGCAGAAGACCTAACTCAATGCTTGCTATAGAGGAAAGAACCATAAAGGCTTAAGGGACCTCAGAAGTCACCAGATGACATAGTTGGCATGGAGACTTAGAGATTTGGAGTGAACTTCTATGATCTCTCGACTAGACAGAGCCGAGACAGAAAACCAGGAGTTCTGCCCTCTAAAACCATGTCCTTTCTGGTCCTGCCCCAGGGTCTCTTCCTATGTCTTCCTTGGACATATAAGCCCCTCTTGGGGGTGCCTCATAGGGAGATGTGTTCATTTTGCCTCCTTTCATGGACACTCAGTTCTGTGACACAGGAATAGCATACACTGGATGGGGATCCAGGAAGACTGGGATGCAGCCAGGGACAGCACGCTCAACTGGAGTCCTCCACATTACCTGAAGCTCTTTGAGCTTCTTCTGCAGCTGGCTGCCCAGAGCCTGTTCATCCTCAATCCTGGCGTTGAGCGCATTCAACTCAAAGTCCTTCCTGTAGGGAAGAAAGAGGGTAAGGGAGGGGGCCAGCAGGCACCTGGAGTATCCACCAGAGATTGGAGACTAGAAAACAAATAAAATACAGGGCAAAAAACAAACAAAACAAAAACAAAAATCAAAAAAACAAACCTAGTGCTGTCAGATTCAAGTCCATTAAGAGTGTAATGGAAAAGCCTTGTAGCAGAGTGTGGCAGGGCTGTGTTTGTGGGACTGTCCCCTCTTTAGCCCATGTTTTCTCAGTGGTAAAGTGATGAGACTATTTCAAAGGCCTTTTTCTTTTTTTTTTTTTTTCCTTCTTTTTGGTTCTGGAGGTCTTCAACTTGTCACTGTTAGCTTATTCAACTCAATTGCCTCTTTTTGCTATTGGTGTCTATTCAGTGTACATAATGCTGGGTTTTATATAGTTTCTCACAAGTAGATCATCTGCTTTGATCATACTCACTTCCCTCTCAACTCATTAACCTTTTTGGTCCTTAGCTATCTCTTTGGTAAAGTAGGGGCACAGACACCATCTTTATAAGGATTCTGAGGAGGGGCTAGAGAGATGGCTCATCAGTTGAGAGGACTGCCTTCCAGAGGAAGCAAGATCAGTTCTCCACACTCACACCATGCAGCTTACAACCTCCTGTTAGTCCAGCTCCAGGGGATCTGAGGCCCTCTTCTGACTTCTGTGGATGCTGCACTCACATGCACAAACTCTCACACACACATACACAGATACACACGCACACACACATATGAACACAATTAAAAATAAAATATAAAAAAGGAGATTGAAGAACCATTAGGACCATATGTAATTCATTCATTCACTCGACAAACTCTGTGCCTAAGGAAGCATGGAGACTCCTATGCAGAACTCACTATTCACCAAATCCGTGTGTGCACCTTTTGGAAGGACTTGAGATAAAGACTGGGACTAGAAGCTACCTAAAAAAAAAAAAAAAAAAAAAAAAAAAAAAAAGAAATGGCCCTACCCATTCCTTTTTTGAAAAGCAGACCAATTTCTTTGAGATTCAATAGTTTTTCTTCAAAAAAAAAAAAAAAAAAAAAAACCAAAACCCTAAGAAGACTTTCCTGGTAGGCTTTTGTGTGCAGCCTTCCTCCCTGTCCGACCAAGAGCTCACAAAGGAAGCAAACTTTTATTTTTATCTCTCCCAAGGGCCTGGCAGGGACAAGGGGCCTGGGGGGAATCCAAGTGGGACTCTTTGCTAGGGAGGACTATAGGCTCAATATGTGTGTTAGGGAGGAAAACACGCTTCCTGTAGGTCTTTGTCCTCAGTTTGGGCATCCATTGCCTCTTAGGATGGCCCTTGGGTCAGCCTGTATTGTCTTGGGAAGAAGAAGCCATGGTGGTATGGGAACACGGTACTTTTTAAGTCGCTCATCCAGTTGCTGCTTGTCGTTCTCCAGGTCCATGATGCTCTCCTGGGTCAGCTTCAGGTCACCCTCCAGCTTCCGCTTGGCTCGCTCCAGGTCCATGCGCACCTTCTTCTCCTGCTCCAGGGATCCCTCCAGCTGGTGGAGAGAAGGACCAGCTGTGTACCAGGAGGTAGAGCATCCTGACCTGGGTTTTGTTAATCTACATTTTGGAAAACGTTATAGAATCCAGGACCTTGGAAACATCCCTAGAAAGGACCAGTGTTTCCAGGGAGCTATGAGAATGTCTAGAATGAAGGGTTTGCTCAATAAATATTTTATGAATGAATGAATGTGGGATAAGATTCCAAGACCATAATCATTCATTCAGCATCCTGTAAGTACCTACTGATTCCAGGCTCTGTGCAGGGTACTGAAGACACAGAACTGAGCAAACTCAAGTTCCCATCTGAAGGGAGCTTAGTCCTGTGACTGAGACAGACACTTGAGTTACTAGAGCAGAATGGGAAGGGATTCCATGGACATATACACACAGAGGGGACAGTAGTCACTCAGGATCAGACTCTGCAAAGATCCTCCTCAAAGAGCCTAACAAGTTACCAAAGAGATACATAATGTTCTGATGAGATAACCCACTAAACCCTGTGGTCAAAGATAGAGTTATGTGGGTTTAAAATTTTAACTTTAAAGTTTAATTAAATAAAAAGTCAGCTCTGACTGAGTGTGGTGGCTCACACTTTTAATCCCCGCATTCAGGAGGCAGAGGCAGGTGGATCTCTGTGAGTTCGAGGCCAGCCTGATCTACACAGTAAGTTTCAGCACAGCCAGGGCTACACAGAGAAACACTGTCTCAAAAACAAAAACAAAACAAAACAAGCCACCTCTATCCTTGATCACAACAGTAACAGTGAGATTAGATACATTATTTGAAATTGATAACCCTCATGCCTTCTAGTCCCCAGTTTTGTTCAGGGAAGATAATCAGTAGACTAAACACTCTCCAATACCCTTCAATGCCCCCCACCACAAACACACACACTCAAGACAAACCTCTCAACACAGAAGGCCAGTGTTGGCCCAGTCCACTTACATCATCCACCTGCTGCTCCAGCTTGACCTTGGCCTTGGTCAGAGTGTTGACCTTGTCTTCCTCAGCCTGAAGGTCATCTAGTGCCTGCTGGTGGGCCTCCTGCAGAGCTTTCTTCTCCTTGGTCAGCTTGACAATGATCTCATCCAGCCCAGCCATCTCTTCTGTCAGGTTTTTCACCTACAAAGCAAACAAAAATCCCACAATTCCCCTTAAGTCAAAGGAGACCATCCTGGAGATACCTAGAAGAACCTCCATGCTGCAATGTGGTCTGGAACCAGAGGGAGCTGGCCTCACCTTGTTCTCTGTTGCATGCTTCTCTTTTTCCACCTTGGCCAGCGTCAGCTCCAAGTCATCAATGTCCCTTTTGAGCTCCGAGCACTCATCTTCCAGCTTGCGTTTCTTGGCAGTGAGCTCAGCATTCATCTCCTCCTCGTCCTCCAGCCTCTCAGTCATCTCCTTCACCTTGGCCTCCAGCTGGATCTTGTTCTTGATCAGCTGGTCGCAGCGCTCCTCTGCATCGGCCAAGTTGTCTTGTTCCTGGGGACAAGGACCAGAAAGGGAGGCTGATCAGAGGACGGGTCCTTGTCTGCACAGGTGGTGGAAGGGAGAGGTGCATGACCCAGATAGGAGAGGGAACCAGCTTTTTCTGAGCTGAGAAGAGTCTCAGGAGGATACGGAGGGGGTTTTAGGATGGTATGGCTTGGGAGCATTGTGGAGAGGGGCAGAGGAGGAACTCGGAGTCTTCACGTGGCCTTTTTCTCTAGTTTCTTCACTTGAAGGAACTGCATTTGCTGATGTCACACTCTGTGAATTTTAACCTGTGAGACAAGCAGCTTGATACCTGTCTAAAATGAGGAAATTTAGGCTCGAAGATGATTTATGATTTCCCCAAGGATCAACCCCTCTTTCTCTCTCTCTCTCAATATGTGTGTGTGTTTGTTTGTACACATGTATATTTTTGACACAAGATCTCTTATAGCCCAGTGTGGCCTTGAGCTCATTGTAACCAATGCTAACCTTGAACTCCTGATTCTCTTCCCTCCACCTCCGAAGTACTGGGATAACACATGTGTGTCATAGTACATGGCTAAGCCTGTGTATTTAAAGGGAATTCTTTTTGCCTTTTCTTCTTCTGGGGACCAATTTAGAGGTCTTTGGAAGTGTACTCCCAGATTCTAAGCCTGTGAGTGACAGGATGGTACACTCCTAGATAGAGAAAGGTGTGGGATTGTGGGCAGTATGACCAAAGGATGGGGGAGAAGTTAACAATGGCCCCGTGGCCATACCGCCTGCACTTGGAGCTGCAGGTCGTTCTTCTCCTGCAGTAGAGACACCATCTTCTCCTCCAGCTCCTTGCGGCGAGCCTCAGACTTCTCTAGGGCATCTTTGACTCGCCCAAACTCCTCCTTCATGGTGGCCATCTCCTTCTCCGTCTCTGCGCTCTTCAGCAGTGGCTTGATCTTGAAGTAGAGCTTCATCCATGGCCAATTCTTGACCCCCATGAAGGCCCGAATGTTCCACTGGATTATCAGCAGGGAGTCTCTGCAGGCAGGGTGAGAGAAGCGTCTGAGGGCTGCCCCTGCTCCTTCCCATCCAAGGCCCTTACTCCTAAATGAAAACCCCCTTCACCTAATTTATCTCCCCCTCCCTGAGGCCTTCAAATGCTAAGGACCTTCTTGTGTTCATAAGATTCCCTCCTAATGATTTCTTCCTGTCGGGCCCATTGAAGCCCTTCCCTTGACACTGTCACTGAATTACCCTGGACCTCAGGAGGGCTAGGGACCTCCTTTAAAGGCCTCTCACCTGCGTTCCAGCAACTTCTTGTACTCCATTCTGGAAAGCACACCTCGGGATTGGGCCTGGATTCTGGTGATGATGCGGCTCAACCTCTCATCGCGCATCTCCTCCAGCAGCCCCAGCAGTCCGGCCTTGAAGAACACCTGCAGAGATGTGTGTTGGAATGACTAGGATGGGGTATGAGGGGAGAAAGTGGTGGGCATTTGGGGACAACTGAGGGAAGCATTGGAAGGAGGATGCCATTGGCAGCTGGAGATGGGATGGACAAGTGGGTCTGGGAGTGGAGAGGTATCACATAGTTCAGAGATGTCCTTTGAGAGGAGTGGTAAGAGGGTGGGAGGAAAAGATGAAGAACCAATGGAAATCTTTACCTAATTTGTCTCTTTCCTTTCCTCACCTTGGTGTGACCAAACTTGTACTGGTTGTGGTCAATGTCCAGGGAGCCCAGCAGCTTCTCAGCCCCTTTCCTGCTGTCAATGAACTGCCCCTCAGGGATGGCTGCTGGGTTCAGGATGCGATACCTTGGGAGGGAAGTTCTCAGGGTCATTTGCAGTCTGAGTGGGTCTGCTCTGCCTACAGAATTCCAGGGCTACCATAGATGCCCACTCTCATCAAGACATCCCTCCCCTGGCTCCCTGAGCAGTGGGGCACCCCCTACCTCTGCCGGAAGTCCCCATAAAGGATGCGGTTGGGGAAGCCCTTCCTGCAGATGCGGATGCCCTCCAGCACGCCGTTGCATCGCAGCTGGTGCATGACCAGGGGGTTGTCCATCACCCCTGGGGTGGCAGGGAGGAGAGAAATGATTGGGGAGAATAATAGACTAACACTAAGTCCTCTGGGTCCATCTGGCCCAGGGAACACATTATCTGCTTACTTTACCAGTAACAATTCTCCATTTGTTTCATTCTCCCCAAGCCACACTTCTAATAGTAATCAAAAGGTTTTCTCAACTATTATCTTACATAATTTATACTTATCATCATGGGTGGTTTCAGGACAGATGTATCTCTTATTCTAGATGAGCAAGCTAAGAGATTACATGACCTGCAGTTAACTCAGTGGAGCCATCTCAAATCTGAACCAGGCTCTGAACCTGGGTTCCCTGACACTTTGCCTCCTATGGTTTAAAAACAGATAGACGCTCTTTATATGTCTCATTAGGATCTATAAGTCACTTATGAGGAGATATCCATAGAAGAGCCTCACACATTACCCTGAGGTACATTCCCAACATAGGGTAACACTGGGAGAAGAATGTGACTTGGAGATTACTTGAACCTTCCAAGTCCTTTCTCTGAGACAGTGCATGTTCAGAGGGGGTAGCTCAGGTTCATGGGCTCACCTGGAGACTTTGTCTCATTGGGGATGATACAGCGTACAAAGTGAGGATGCGTGGAGCGCAAGTTTGTCATAAGTTTGTTCAGATTTTCCTGTAGCAGGAAAAGAGAATGAAATAAAAAGAAAGGAAGAAGGGGAAGTAGGAAATGGAGAGGATGGAGAGAATACAGGAAGCAAGGAGATGGAAGGATGCCAGGGGAAGACACAAGTCAAGAGAGAGGAGGTGGATGGTGGGTGGGAAGTGAGAGAGAGAGGTGACATGGAAAGCAAGGTTGCAGGCTAGAAGATGAAGAAAGGCACGGCCATGAAAAGGGTCAAGAATGAATAAGGAGGAGCTGGGATAGAGGAGATAAGGAGCTGGGGCTGAGGAGCCAGAATGATTGGGAGCCATGCTAGGCTGGGGCTGGGCACACACTCACCCTGTGCAGAGCAGACACAGTCTGAAAGGATGATCCTTTCTTTGCCTTGCCTTTGCCCTTTTCCACAGCTGTGGGAAAGGGAGCCAAGAAAAGGGGCGTTAGTGGGCATGGAGGGAGGCAAGGAGTAGGGGGTGGAAACCTACAGCCTGTCTTAACATTTTGTCCTTTTTGGCCACCAGACAAGCGTTTTTAATGTGGCTGCTTCAGCGTCTCCACCAGTTCTATCTCAGAGTCTATTCTATACACCTCAGGGAATACCATGACAGGAAAGGGGTGGAATTTTGCAATTGATGTGTCTTAGAACTATGGCATAAACCTTAGACTGCTAATTCCTGGGGTACTTACGTGCATCAGCTCCAGCATAGTTGGCAAATAGATTGCTGAGAAGCTTGAGGGAGGACTTTTGGTACAAACCCACCACTGTCTCATTGAGTGGGTCCTTGTTCTTCTGTAGCCAGCCCAGAATGTTGTAGTCCACAGTGCCAGCATAGTGCACCAAAGAAAAGTGGGCTTCCTGCTTCCCCTTGATGTTGCGAGGCTTCTGGAAGTTGCTAGACTTGCCTAAGTGGTTGTCATAGAGCTTGGCCTTGAAGGTCATGTCTGTGGCCTTGGGGAACATGCACTCCTCCTCCAGGATGGACATGATGCCCATGGGCTGAACGTGTAGGGAGAGAAACAGTGAGTAAGCCTCACTCAGGTAGAGACGTATTCTTCTGTGTCAGGATTCACTCATACATGCCTGCAGGGTGTGAAGAGACTAGGCTGGGCCCAAGGAGAGCAGTTGTCTACTGTTTCACATCTGTCAAGTTTTCCACAGGTGGGGATTTTTTTTATGTCAGAGGGACTTCTTTTTTTTTTTTAATTAAAATTTTTTTTACAAATCTGGGTTTGAACTGCTACCGGTGCCTTTAATATACTCCATTACCCAGGTCCCTGTGATGCTGAGTTTAAAAACAGGTGCATTATAGCCAGGCTTGGTGGCACACGCCTTTAATCCCAGCACTTGGGAGGCAGAGGCAGGCGGATCTCTGTGAGTTCAAGGCCAGCCTGGTCTGAAGAGTGAATTCTAGGATAGCCAGGACTCACAAAGAAACCCTGTCTCAAAAAACAGGGTGAAAAAGTGCATTAGCTGGGTGTTGGTGGCACACATCTTTAATCCCAGCACTCAGGAGGCAGAGACAGATGGATCTCTGATTTCCACTCCAGTCTGGACTACAGAGTGAGTTCCAGGACAGCCAGGGCTACACAGAAAAACCTTGTCTTGAAAAACGAAAGCAAAAAACCAAACCAAAACAAAAAAGGTGCATTCTTATGATCCCTATACCACCATCACATTTCCTGATTCTTGGGTATGTGTAACCAAGAGCCAGGAAACAGGCTGGTGGGGAAGCCAACATCTAGATGCCCATCTTTCACGTGTTTGGTCTCAAGACCCGGGAAATAGAGCTACCAGCACTCTGTCATGGATATTCTGAACAACACAGAACTCTGGAAATTAGACTCCAACTTCTGATCCTTAGACTGAACTCCGCAGAAGGGAGATGAGCCACCATTTTATCTGGAATTCCAGGGTTTTCATGTAGGGTGTAGGTGGAAGGCTCGGGTGGTGGAGACAGGGCACACCTTCTCAATGAGGTCGATGCAGGCCTGCAGGTCCATCCCAAAGTCGATGAATGTCCACTCGATGCCTTCCTTCTTGTACTCCTCCTGCTCCAGCACGAACATGTGGTGGTTGAAGAACTGTTGCAGCTTCTCGTTGGTGAAGTTGATGCACAGCTGCTCGAAGCTGTTGAACTGCAGGGGTGCGGCAGCCAGTCAGGCAGCGAGGTCTGGGTGACTCTCAGGGCCAGCCTAGGGCTGTGCCACACACCTGCTGAGCCCAGCACAGGCCTGGCTGGTCCCCTCCCAGGTCATGACAGGAAAGGGAGAGCTTCTCCTGAGGGCAGGGACAGTGACTGACTCTGTCACTATACAACCCCCACTGCTATCCTGTGCCTGTCCCCTGGCTGGCCCTCCACGTGGGAGTGGGTGGGAGAGGAACAAGTGGTGTGCCGGGCCGGGCTTCCAGACTCACATCGAAGATCTCAAAGCCAGCGATGTCCAGGACACCTATGAAGTACTGGCGCGGCTGCTTGGTCTCCAGGGTTGCGTTGATGCGTGTCACCATCCAGCTGAACATCTTCTCGTACACTGCCTTGGCCAGTGCCCCGGTGGCATATGCCACCTGCAAGGTAGGGGAGAAATCCATTTGAGCTGTGCTGTAGGGAAGGATGAATTTGAAAGCTCCTATTCCACCATGCTATGATCTCTTCTCCATTCATTTATCTTCCAAAGGGAACCCACCTGCTGGACATTCTGCCCCTTGGTGACATATTCATTGCCCACTTTGACTCGAGGATGGCACAGCCCCTTCAGCAGGTCGGCTGAGTTCAGCCCCATGAGGTAGGCTGATTTATCAGCCTCTGGAAGGAAAAGGCAGGTAGGGAAGTTAGAACAGGGATACGTGTTCTGCAGACGTGGCCCTTGGTGACTTCACAGCTTCCTAGCTTCTCACCTTCAGTGCCATCTGGCTCTGCCTGCTCCTCCCTCTGTTTCTGTTTGAACTTCATGTTTCCAAAGTGCATGATGGCGCCTGTCAGCTTGTAAATGGAGTTCTTCTCCTCTGAAGTGAACCCCAGCACATCAAAGGCATTCTGTCACCAGGCCCCATATAAGTGAGCCCCAGAAAAAGAAGTATGGCTGGTTAATGAGATCCCTCAGGTGCTGGAGAGAGAACTTAAATTTGTCTCCCTAGTCCCTGTAAAGTAGGAGATTCTCAACATAGAGAGGGACTCAGAAACACAGACAGATGGTACAAGACCAGTGCCCTGCCTTATCACTGTCCACTGTCAAGGGTCACAGCTGTTGTCAGAAGCTGCTGTGGGCTGCCCACCTGCATTCCCAGCCCTTCTACTCACTCCCTGGCCTAGATTTTCATGCCCATGGGTATCTCTCCTCTACCCAATAGCTTATTTTTGCCCTACGGAGTCTGTATGATTCTCCTTTCTGCTTCCCCTTTGGTGTTATTTTATTCTTTGCCTTTCCTGTCTCTCTGTGGTTCTCAGCATACTGTGGTTTGATAACACCAAATATTGGCCACTTTCATAGCATACATGTTCACCAGGCACATTCTAGCTTTCCCAGATGGTTGTACCACTTTAAACTCCAGATAGACAGTGTGTCTTGGCTCTGTGCCTAAGCTGACACCATGTGCCACCATTCCCTGTCCACCCCCTAGCTATGTCCTCACATACTTACATCAGTGGCCATGAGCTCTTCAGAGTCATCAATTGAGGCCACAGTTGTCTCTCCTTGGGAGATGAATGCATAGTCGTAGGGGTTGTTGGTGATCAGCAGCATGTCTGAGGATAGAGGAATGTGGTTCGGATGGGGCACAACCCTCTGCCTATCATGGGGGCTGCTGGCTACAGCACATGGGCCAAGGGAAAGGCTCAGATATGGCTTGACTTGATCCACAAAACTGAATCTAAAAGTGCCATAGGGCCCAAGGCACACCGACAGAACCCAGCCACAAGCAGAGGGGACCAGGTTGCCATGGAAATAGTCTGACTCACCTAGAAGCTCAGGCTTTTTATTAGATAGGATTTGGTAGAAAATATGATAATCTCTTTCCGCTTTCAGCTGGAAAATAACTCTGGATTTTTCCAGAAGGTCTGTGAACAGGCAGATAGAAGGAGGAGGATGTAAGGTTAGAATGTGCGTACAAAGGAATAAAGAAGAAGGGATGCAGAGCATGGCAAGCAAAAGGCAGAGGAAGACAAGAAGAATACATGGATGCTGAGATCACACATGGAGGTGGAGGCAGAGACCCAGAAGGAAAAAAAAAAGCATCTTAGAGAAAAGCCCCAAAGAAACATGCACTGATACCAGAGAGGGGCAAAGCCAGAGAAAGCCTAAGGAAATGTGCAGACACACATAGGAATGGAAAGAGAAAAAGAAATGGGTGTTGGGAGAAGAGATTGCAACCAGACAGTAGAACCAGGGTGGACTCAGCCTAAATAACCGCCCGCAAATTCAGGAAACTTACAGGTCTCTATGTCTGCAGATGCCAGCTTTCCAGTTGCCCCAAAATGGATTCGAATGAATTTCCCCTGAAGAGATGGATAGAAGAGGGTGGCAATGGGCCTCACATTTGAAGCCAGCCTTCAGTCAGCCCAAGTCCCAAGCTCAAGTGGAGTATCACTCACAAATCGAGAGGAGTTATCATTCCGAACTGTCTTGGCATTGCCAAAAGCCTCCAGAGCAGGGTTGGCTTGGATGATTTGATCTTCCAGGGTGCCCTGCAAGAGGTCAAGAAAGATGGGAGATCAAGGATCCCCACTCTCCTTGTGTAATGCAGGCCCTTAGGTGACAGCAGGCTTACCTTGCCTGGCGTCTGGTCCTTCTTGCTGCGGTCCCCAATGGCAGCAATGACAGCAAAATATTGGATGACCCTCTTGGTGTTGACAGTCTTACCAGCTCCGGATTCTCCGCTGTTGTGACAAGCAAGGTCTCAATAGACAATAAACAACAGTGCTTATGATCAGCAAGCCTCAAGGGAGTCGAGAACATCTACCCTACTGGAGAGGGGGCACTCTGAGTCAGAAAGCTGTTAGAGAATGGTACATAGGGCCGGGTTAGCAAGCAGGAAGGGTGCCACAGATGAAAAGGGGTCAATCAGAGGAGAGGGCTGTTTGGAAAGAGTAGGTGGAGAGGAAAGAAATGGTTTCTGAAGGGAAAGATAAGAAAAATGAAGAGGTGAAGACCCGTGGGCTCTTTCAAATGGACTTATAGATGAACAGAGAGTTAGAGAACAATGGCAAAGGAAGCAAGAGAGAAAAACGAAAGGTGGAAAGCAGAAGGAAGAGAGACACAAAGGAAAGAGTTGGGGCAAAGGTCAGAGAAGAAAGAGACAGAGATGGGGTGGAGAGAAAGAGGACCATAGGTATAAGCAAAGGAGTTTGGATCCCCAAGAGTAGGATTAAGGATTCTGGAGCTATGCTCACGTGATGAGGATGGACTGATTCTCCCGATCTGGAAGACAAAAGGGGAGAGGCAATGGGTAGAGTGATGAAGGCCCAGGTGAGAATTCAGGTGGAGGGGACCCAGGTCAGGGCACCAGGCTCACCTGTCAGCATGTACTGATAGGCATTGTCAGAGATGGAGAAGATGTGGGGCGGGGCCTCGCTCCTCTTCTTGCCTCGGTAGGCAGCCACCACCTCAGCATTGTACACTGGCAGCCACTTGTAGGGGTTGACGGTGACACAGAAGAGGCCTGAGTAGGTCTGGGGGTAAAGAAGAGGAAGTGAGTGGGAGCAGTGGTGGCGCACACCTTTAATCCTAGCACTCGGGAGGCACAGGCAGGTGGATCTCTGTGAGTTCAAGGCCAGCCTGGTCTACAGAGCGAGTTCCAGGACAGCCACGAATACACAGAGAAACCCTGCCTCAAAAACTCACCCCTCCCCCCAAAAAAAGGGAAAAAATGAAGGAAGAAGAGGAAGTGAGTGGTCTGCGATGCACATGAGGGTGATTTTCAGAATTAGAGAAAGACCCCAGGAGAAGAAGGAAGCAAAGGAAAAAGCTCAGAATGTGTTCAACGCGATCCTTCCAATGTTAGCACAGAGCCAAAGGAGCAGGGGCCATGCTTCCTGGACACAGAACAGGAAGGTGGCTCAGCTTCAGGAGGCTGCTCTTGCCCAGGAAGCTCTAGGTTCTCGGGGACTGACTGGTGCCACACTCACGTAGATCATCCAGGAACCGTAGCGCTCCTTGAGATTGTACAGCACGGCCGGCTCATGCAGGAAGGTCAGCATGGCCATGTCCTCAATCTTGTCGAACTTGGGCGGGTTCTGCTGCATCACCTGGTCCTCCTTCACAGTCACCGTCTGTAACAGCCCATAATAGCCCATACAGGCCCTGTGTGTCAACCTGCGTCTGACCTACTCTGTCAGCAATGAAGGGAGTAGGGCAAGGTATGGGATAGGGGAGATGATATTTAGCTGCGAAGGGAACAGGAAGCAGATGCCGGGAGTAAGGATTCTCTTTGGACCCCCATCCTCCCCAAAGGATAGGAGCCTTGGTGGCCTCAGGTGTGGATGCATGTACCCTCTCTGTGTAACCCAGTTGTGGGGCTCTCTTGGGTGACCTCCCACACCTGTACTGACACCTACCTTGCCATGCTCTGTCTCAGCAGTGACTTTGCCACCCTCTCGAGACACAATCTTGGCCTTGACGAACTCTTCTTTGTCATCAGGCACAAAAACATCTTTCTTGAGGTCAAAGGGCCTGGTCTGTGCCTCCAGCCTCTCCTTCTCAGACTTGCGCAGGAAGGGGGCTGCGGCCCCAAATGCAGCCATCTCTGCATCCCCCATGGCTGAGCCTACAGTGAACAGTAGCCGTTACCTATGCCCTCCCCCTCCCTGGACTCTCCTCTGCAGTATGAGCTCCCAAATCTGGCACTCTTGCTCAGCACTAGGGAGTCACCAGCGAGTCCCTTGGTCTTCCAAGCTTACACCTAAACTAGGAAACAGTCTGGCAACTGTGCCAGGCAAAGGGGGGCAGCTTACTTTTGTTCAAGCTGGGGTGCTCTTTGGGAGTGTTCTGAGCTTCTTGTAGGGACAGAACTCTTTTTGCTTCTATCTCTGACTGTCAACAGACAGAGATAGTTACCTGGCCATAGGTAAGGAAGTCCTGAAAACTAGCTCATTGTCTCCAAGCAGAAAGGAGCGTTCCAGTTTGTCTTTGGGCTGCCAGTTTTCCCAGATCCCCCAACATTTGGACTTCACCTTTTGTTACCTTGGTTCCTCAAATGTGTAGGCCCAGTCCTGTAGGAGACCTGGACTCAGGCTGTGGCCCAATCTGGCTATTGTCACCTCCCTCCTCTCTGTCTGTGTTCGTCAGCACCCACCCTCCTTCATATGGAAGACAGATCAGAAGTACTGGTCAGCTTCTCTGGTCATTCTCTTCCTTGCTTTTCAAACTCCATTTCTTTTGGTGTCTCTGAGCCCCAGTCCTCCACCCTTAGGGGCTGTTCTACCCTTACCTGTACCTGTCTGGTGAGACTTCCTTCCCTTGAATCACCTACAAAACAATAATGGTCACGTTTGTTCAGTGTTTTCCAGACAACACACTTTTATTCTTTTACTCCCTGGTCACCCCTTGCACACATGAGGAAGTCGAGGCTAACTGGCTGGCTCTTCTCAGAGCACAAAGCAAGTAGCAGAGTCAAGACTTCAGACTCAAGTCTCATGATTCCAACAGCTCTCCTACTACCATCACCTGTCCCGGGGGTCCCCTCCACACCCTCTGATGAACAAGCATGCCTGCTGCTTGTGCACACACGTTATATAAACTTCCTTCCATCTTCAGCATGCACGCCCCCACAGTATTCATGTGCCTGAACAACACCCAAGAACATAGGCAGGCTCCTGTGGCTGTGTGTTCTTCATCATACAAAGACCAGAGACCCCCACACCTGCATGTCTATGAGCTCCTGCTGCCCAGACTACACACAGGGTCAAACACATTAACGACTCCTCCAGGCATTTCCACAAACATGGACAAGCTCCAGTAATCACAGAACCGGTTTCCTTTAGAATTATTCTCCATCATTCTGTCCCTCTTCCCCCCAAAATGCTTGTAACCAGGGATGATGGCAAATACATGTCTTCCACTGTATCTTATTTCATAAAATATATACTGACCCTTACATTTAGGATATGTGTGCTTGGACTCATGCACGCACACATACACACACGCACACGTACACACACATACGCGCACACAGCACTACTGCATTCTGGGACATATACAGATATTTTCCCCGCTGGGAACACATGGGCTCCCACATTCCTATGGCACGAGCGTGTATATTTATATCTGCACAGGAGTGTTCCATAGTAACCTGGTACTACATGAAGCTCTGCCAGAAGCCTGCAGTTCTAGAGGAATCGCTTCCTGAACCTAGAGCCCCTCATCCCAGAGGAATGCCTCCAGGTCCCACTCCTACCTGAGGGTAGCAAGGAAACAAACAGCAGGAGAATGCTCAGAGCCAGACCTGGTCTCAGGGGTTGTATATATGGGGCAGCAGGGTGCCCCCATCCCCCACCTGCACCCAGTCCCTAGCCAGATTTAGAAAGGACTGTTGTCACTAAAAGCATTTCCCCCGACTCCCCCCCTCCCCCAGCTAGGAAACAATTGGAAGTGGTCGTCATTGTTGTGGCATGGCATGTTCAGGGTCTGAGTTCCAGGGGGTGGGGCAGCTCAAGGCGAAGCAAAAATATCTCTGACATTCCATGGCTCACTAGAGAGTAAGCTGACCAAGACCACCATGAGCTCAGACAGACAAGGCCCCAGCTGGCCTGCAAGAGGGCCCTCCTGCCCCTGGCACTGCTGCCTCTTAGAGCCCCCAGCAGGAGCCTGGTCCTATTTCCAGTATTCTCCACACTCTCCTGGCCCAAGTCCCACATCTGAGCCTCTGACTGCTGCAAAGAGGGGCAGGGCAGAGTTGGGGGCACGGCCCTGGTATGGTGGTTGGATTGGAGCAGCCAGAAGGCAGCTTCCTAGTCAGGAGGTAAGAACAATGACAGAGAGTTTAGACCCAGGCACTCTGGCTCAGGCCCTGCTTTCGTTGGGCCAGCAGGCAATGTGTTGAAAACCCTAAGCTTCAGGGTCAGACAAGTCTTTTGTATCCATCTGAGTGCTTTGTTTTATGGAGGTGGAAGTGCCTCTACTAAGGTTGCACAGCTTCAGGGGAGCAAGAGTCAAAGTGGGGCACCTCAGCAGACAGGAAGTTGAACTTAGCCCGGGGAGAAGGGCTAGGAATTCCAAGGACCTAATGGCCTGCTATGTGTGGAGGAGGACCAGTTGTCTAATGGTCCTACTTTAGAGCCCTTTCCTGTCTGCTTCCCCCCCTAGCTCTGCCCTGCAGATTTGAAAGGCATAAGGCCTGAGCTTCCCAGGGCTGCAGATAATACAGCTACTGTCGCCTGGCCCACCTGGCCTCTGTCTAGACATGGATGCGATCTTTATTCTTGCAAGTGGAGAGTAGGGCAGGACAGGAACAATCTTTCCTTTCCCTGCAGGCCCTGGTAGCAACGCTGGCCTGGCGCTCAGCCTCTGGGCAGAGAGCACAGCCCACCCTTGTTCTTCCAGCATGGGCTATGCAAGCTTTGCTGCTCGGTGTCTAGGCAACCAATTCATGGTTTGGTTTGAAATCCCCTTTCTTCCCAAACACAGCTCTTAGCGCATGTGGATTAATGCAGCTGATTAGATGTCAGTTTGAAGGAGAGAGGCAGGCCTGGGGGATGGGGTGCAAACCAGGTACATTTTGAAGGTGGGATGGGCACAGCAGAGAAGGGAAATTCCAGGAAGGGCTCCTCTGGGGTTTCTTGGTAACCAAAGCACAGTGTGAGGATGCTCAGCAACTGTGTGCACAGCGCAGAGAGTGTGTGTGTGGGAGGGGGGACAGGCCACAGACTATAGGGGCTGCATCCCCCTGCAGCTGTGGCTGCAGCTCTGCAGTCCTCAGGTATGGAGTTGCAATTACAATTACCGAGGAGCAGGTTTTGCCGGTGACCTGCCCAGAAGAACAAATTCTAGGAGTCCCTTGCAGACCCTGCCGGGTAAAAATGGATCAGCCTCACTAGGAGGGATCTCCAGGAGCGGAGGAAGGCAAAAGCTCTTTCCCACTCTTCTAGCTTTCTAAGCACAAAGGTGCCTTTGCTCAGGCATAGGGCTCAGGCACTGGGGCGTGCAACTGAGATGAAAGAAGTCTGGAACATAGGTGAGCCATTTTAGAGCCAGTGTCTTTTACAGTGCGCCAGCCTTCATGGCTGTGGGATTAGGAACCCATTTCTATAACTAGTAACTTATTCACCCCCCATTTCCCTCTCCTTTCAGGTTTGGAGGGCTTTGGTCTATGGGTGTTTTGGCATATTGTTCTTAATGCCCCCATGCAAAATATAAAACTCTTTCCTAACTTTAGTTCTCTGTCTCATATCCCAGATTGGAGGGTCTGGTGTCCTTAAAAATTCCCACTCAGTCCCCAGCCCCTCCAACACCTGCTTTTGGGTCTTCCTTCTGCTTGCTGCTGTTGTGGGGTTGCTCCAGTCCTTTCCTAAGTGAGTATTTATTGAATGTCTACTATGAGCTTGGCGCTGTTCTAGTCAATGGGACTATGTAACAATGAGCCAAAAAAAAAAAAAAAAAAAAAAAAGAAAGGCCTCTGCTCCGGGCAGTTTTGTCCAACTGTTTGTAGCAGTGGACCCAGGCCTTGGTGTACATCCCATGCTTTGCACACATGCACAATCTTAGTGGGGGGAGTGGGGGCCGTACCCATGTGAGGAGTGGGTGGTGATTGTGGAGCGCACTACAGAGTGACAGCAGACAAGACAAAGGAGACAGCAAATGCTATAAATAAACAGGGACTGGAGCAAAGGCTGCTTCACTGAGGTAGACCAAATAAGGTCTGGGTGGAAGGAAGGTGATCCACCTCCCTAGCCTCCCCTCTGCAGGCATTGTGCCTGCTTTGTCTAGGCTCTGTCACCACACTGATCAAATGTCAGGCCCAACAGGAGCCATTTGCTGTGAACGTGCCAGTGAAGAGCAGCGGAAAGTTTGCTAAAATTACTGTTAGGAATTAGGGTGAGGTGGGAGTACACAGGCTAAACTAGAAGAGACCTGAGCATGAAAAGAGAGAAATCTGAAAGGAATTTCAAAACCCAAAGAGAGAGGGTCAGGAGGAGACAAAAAAGGTAGGGCATCTGGCCCAAGAGGATGAAGGAGGATCAGTTGTTTGAAAACAGGAGAGGGGACCTAGGAGAGGAAGCCAGCTCTCCTAGCTGCCTGCCCCTAGAATCCCTGACCTTGGGATCCTGTCCCTGGCTCCACATGGGCCAGGATTAGGGAGCTGAGCTAGTGGGGTCTCCGGTTTCTCTTTACAAACAGCTGCTCCGTCTTGTCATTCTTTTGTATTCCGGCTGGTCCCAAACTCTTTTGTACTCTGATCGCTCCACCAGCTCCACCCGCCCCGCCTGCCCCACCCGCCCTGCCCTCACAATATTCTGGACTCCCTTCACCCCAGTCTCTGCTTTCTGATAGACAGGAGCCAGCTGGAGAGGCAGCCCAGTTTCAGTGAGAGTGCTTTAGGCAGGTAGATCTCTCCTTCAAGAGTGTTTGGAGGGGACACTGTGTGGAGTGGCCAGTCTAGAGGCTTGAGGGAGCTTAGAAGGGGGCTTTCTGGAGGTAAAGGGAGCTCCTTTGAGACCCTGTTCTGCATTTTCTAGTTGTGTGGTCTATCTCAGGCATATAACTCCCTGGGCCAGCTTTGTCATCAATGTGTTCATTTGCAGAGCTTATGGAGACTATTCACAGGTGAAGGGCCTAGCACACACAGGCACATAACAGACTTCACAGTGGCAAGTTTTTTTTTTTTGGTTTTTCGAGACAGGGTTTCTCTGTGTATCCTTGGCTGTCCTGGACTCACTTTGTAGACCAGGCTGGCCTCAAACTCACAAAGATCCGCCTGCCTCTGCCTCCCAAGTGCTGGGATTAAAGGCGTGCGCCACCACCGCCCGGCTAGTGGCAAGTTTTTATCCCAAGGAACACAGACATCAGGAATCCAGACTGCAGACAGCAGGGCCAGCCATCAGCTATACGTTCTTGGTCCCCATTTCCTTCATCTCCACCTTGTCTCATTAGTTGAAAGTTAAGACCTTCAGGTAGGCCTGGACCCAACCCATCTCCACAGGCTACCCTTGAGCCAGGAGAGTCCCAACTGTCCTGCTGCTGTCTGTAAAACTTCTCTCAGACCAATGTGTACCCCAAGTCCACCAGAAGTTGGCCCAGCAAAAATGGCAATATTGTCAGGAAAACAAATTGGAGCTAAGGGAAAGTATTAGTTAAATATTTTTTTGTGTCCTGGGCTGAAAATCTCAGGGACCCTTCTTCACGAAGCTGCTGGTGGAGATGGACAGTCAGGGTATGGGGAAGAGGTAGTTTAAACTGCAGCCTTCAGGAGGTTGGCCAGCCAGGGATTCCTGCGATATCCCTAATCTTAAGGTCTTCCAAGGATGCAGAGGGTCTAGAAACCCCTGAAGGAAAATGTGAGAGTATTGTCATATGAAAAATTGGGCAAACTTAGCTTCGTGAGGTGGTATAGGTCTTTAATCTCAGCACTCAGGAGACAGAGGCAAGCAGGTCTCTGTGAGTTTGAGGACAGCCTGGTCTACACAGAGAATCCCAGGCCAGCCAGGGAGACATAGTGAGACCCTGTCAGTGAGAGGCAGCCATTGTGGGACTGCTCTGACTGTAGAGGCACCCAGCTTCAAGGACAGAGTTTAAGTACCATATTCTCAGCTCTCAGGGGTGAGTCTGCCGGTGTTATTATCTTCAGGCTGACTTGGAAAATTCTTTAGGATATGTCTTAGGTAGGGTTTCTACTGCTGTGATAAAACACCATGACCAAAAGCAACCTGGGAGGAGAGGGTTTACCTCAGCCCACAGTTCTCAGGTCATTTCCCAACACTAAGGGAAACCAGGGCAGGAACTCAGGGGGGGACCTGGAGGCAGGAACTGAAGCAGAGCTAACACTGCTTACCGGCTTGTTCCCCATGGCTTGCTCATCTGATTTTTTTATAGCACCCAAGAGCTCTTGCTTAGGGGTGGTACCACCAACAAACGGCTATACCCTCCCACGCCAATCTGAGGGGGACTTTTTTTCAACTCAGGTTCCTTCTTCTCAAGTGATTCTAACTATCTGGACAGTATGCATATTTTTTTTAAATGGGCAAACTGAAAAAGAGCAAAAGATGGGGCTGGAGAGATGGCTCACTGGTTAAGAGCACTTGCTGCTTTTGCAGAGGACCCAGGTTTGGTTCCCACATGGCAGCTTACAACTTTGTGTAACTCCAATTCCAGGGGATCTGATGCCCTCTTCTGGCCTCCACAGGAACCAGGAACACATAATATACATGCATGCATCTAAGCAAAAACCCATACACAAAAACAAAAGTAAATAAATCTTTCTTTAAAAGAAGGAAAAGTGCTGGACATGGTGGCATATAATTCCAGAATTCATGAGGCAGAGACAGGTAGATTTCTGTGAGTTCAAGGCCAGCCTGGCATGACACAGTGAGTTCCAAGACAGCCTGAGCTACATGAACAGAGACCACGTCTCACCAAAATAATAATAATAATAATAATAATAATAATAATAAGAAGAAGAAGAAGAAGAAGACGAAGAAAATGAAGAAGAA
>CAJQZJ010032031.1:3004478-3052354 GCA_907164525.1 Lophiomys imhausi | reverse complement strand
AAATAATAATAATAATAATAATAAGAAGAAGAAGAAGAAGAAGAAGAAGAAGACGAAGAAAATGAAGAAGAAAGAAAGAAAGAAAAATGAGGTGGCCAGAGGGCAGAGAGATGATAAGAACCTTCCAGAGGACCTGGGTTCAATTCCCAGCACTCACTTGGCAGTTTACAACCATCTTAGTGACAAAGGCTCTGGATCTGGAATGAGCCAAGGGCTAAGAAACTCTTGCTCTGTAGGGCTAACACCATTAAGTATTTTTTTTTTTTTTTTTGGTTTTTCGAGACAGGGTTTCTCTGTGTAACAGCCCTGGCTGTCCTGGACTCGCTTTGTAGACCAGGCTGGCCTCGAACTCACAGAGATCCGCCTGCCTCTGCCTCCCAAGTGCTGGGACTAAAGGCGTGCGCCACCACCGCCCGGCTACCATTAAGTATTTTAAGGTGGGAACACAGATCTGGAGTTTGAAACGGAGAGAAGACTTTGAGAAGCTTTGTTGTGCAGCAAGCTGTGTTCCCAGCAGTGTAAATCAGTATGGCCCAAAGTGTGGTCAGTGAATGGTTTGGTGAGCTAGAAAGGATGTGAGGAAAACTTCCCTTGTCAGACTATGCTATGTAGTTATGAAGGTGTCAGGTGGAAAGAAAAAGACACAAGGGTCCCATTGTCTACATGTGAGCCCCTCTCTGCATCATGTATTCTAGAGGTGGTTAGACATATCTCAGCTGCTACAACTGACTGCCACTCAAATTACATCCTGTGCATAAGCAGTGTGTAAATGAAATTTTTTATTTAAAACACCTAAATTTATTAATTCTTAACAAATACCTATAAAACACCTATATCCTTTAACTTAATACCTAGTACCTGGAACCTAGAACCTAATACCTGTAAACACTTAATACCTAACAACACCTAACCAATCCTATTTTAACCCTTTTGAAAGGATATCATAATTATCTAGTGCAGGTCCATGCACTTGATTAGCTTCCTCCGGACCTACCTTTGCAGGTTCCTGCGGCCAGTTTATTTCAACCACTAGCTTGTGGCCGGCTTATGAGGTCAGCTTATTTTAACTGCTAAACTTGGGGTAGGCTTCCTCCCTCAGCGGAGACTCATTTTCACGGTCTCCTTAGCTCATGTGCTCCCCACGGCCTAGTTTTCCTCACTGTGGACTCCTAACTCTGCCCACCTCACTCACTCTCAGCACTCTCAGGCCCCTAGATGGACATCTTTAAGTGTCCAGTTTTCAAGAACTTTCTCTCAGGAGGTTCTATGCCACACCTTTTCTGCCAGCTTTGTTAGGCTGGCTTGCGACAAAAGTCTCTTTCTTGGACTCCACCTCTCAGTTTTCTCGGATTCTCAGTATCCTTGCCAAGGTTTCTGACCATTGATTTGCCGCAGGCTATTGCTGCCTAAAGGCTGGAAAATGGCATACCTTGCTTCACACTTCTTCTGCGTGTGCTTCTGTCTCCTCCACTCATGGGGGTAAGAGAGAGAGATCCAGGTGGAGCTCCCTGGCTTATATGTGGCATCCTCTCATGATCCTTGGTCGTCTTGCGGGCTCACAAGATCTGTTGAGGTATCTAGCAGTTACTGTGGCTTCTCCAGGCAATTGACACTTTCTGCGGCTTCTCAGTCACACCCCTTCAACAAGGACCATCCACGTTTCTCAACTGGGCTCTGCCCATCTCAGCCCCAAGCCCCTAGGGTCCAAACAACGCCTAGCTACAAGCTCCTTTATGTGCTGCCAGGTGCCAGATTGATCTGCATACTAATTCACCAAAGAAAACTAATTCCCGTTACAGAAGTGGGCTCCAGAAGGAATAAGGTGTTTGCCCAAAGTCTAGCAATGAATGTGGCATTAGGATTCAAGCTCAGGTCTGCTTTGTTCCAATGTGATTTCTACTGATCTGCCGTATTTCTCAGACCAGAAAAACAGACGATATCCTGCAAATAATAAAGAGTCGTTGCAGCTCTAGACTGGTCAGAGAGTGTGGGATCTTGAAAGCACAGTTTGTGGGGCCAGCTGGACAGATAGCTCAGTGGTTAAAAGCACTCAGGTTCAGTTCCCAGCAACCACATTGCAGTTCAAACCATCTGTAACTCCATTTCCTGGGGCCAACACCCTCTTCTGGCCTCTAGGGGCACTGCATGCCTGTGGTGCACAGACACACATGCAGGCTACACACAGAGTACAAAAATAAATATATATAGTTTAATAATAAAATGCTGGATGTGGAGGCAAGCATCTGTAATCACAGCACTTCTACGGCAAAATGGGAGGCAAAGACAGGACAATTGTTGGGAAGTGAGAAAGTTAATGGAGCAACCAATCTGGAAAATGCAACAGAGCAGAAGAGAAACTCTGTCTCAAAACTATGTGGAAGGAGGGAACCAATTCTGACCAGTTGGGCTCTGAACTCTATGTGTGTATTGTGGCATGGGAATGTCTACACGCATTATGCATGTGTGTACACACACACACATATACACACTAAAAATTAGGAAGAGAAAAAGAAAAAAGAGCTAAAGAAAGAGAATAAGAGGAGAGAAGTTTCCTAGAAATCGCAGAACTGTTTCAAGAGGAGCAGGTGACCAGCAGCGACAGATTCCGAGTGACAGGGAGCCAGAGAAGAGAACTTGGGTTGTCTTGCAGGAAGCAGCTTCCAGAGAGTCACAGGGCAGACCCAGACTTCTGTGGTTCAATTAAGAATAAGGGTGAGTAGAATCAAGTGAAGTGGATGAGAGTTAATAAAGAAAAGGACAGGAAGTGCAGGCAGTGGGGGTTACACCTTTCAGTTGAGTAATTTGGCAATGGAATGAATGAGACTAAACAACAACCAAAGGAAGCCAGCCAGATGGTGTGGTTTATTTTGTTTTTAAGATAAGGCAGCTCCGAGCACGAGCACGTAGAATAGGGGTGATAAGAATGTCCTTGGTTTGTTCTCTACTCCCTTTCAGCTTCTCTGGTATTCTTATTTCCAGCTCTCTTTCTGGAACTAGGAGGTAGTTTGTGCGTACTCAGAGCTATACAATCCTTCTTTACCTCCACCCATGCATAGCCCTTGCTTGCCATCTTGGTCTCTCGCTGATTGGACTGAGCATTTCAGCCTCCAGAGGTCTCTGCTCTCAAGGTAAAGTGGGAAGTACATAGAGGTCTGGGAAATAAGCCATGCCTAGTGACTCAGGGTTAGCCTTTGCTAATGCTGCAGGGTTTGTGATTTATCCTAGAAAAACAATATTTGGAGGCAGATGAGCCTCCAGAGCAGAGGTTCTCAACCTGCCTGATGCGGCGGCCCTTTAACGCAGTTCCTCCTGTTGTGGTGACCCCAACTGCAAAATTGTGTTCGCTGCTACTTCATAACTAATTTTGCTACTGTTATGAGCCATGATGTTAGTATTTTGGGAGATAGAGGTTTGCCAAAGGGGTCATGACCCACAGGCTGAGAACTGCTGCTCTGGAGGCTTATCCTATAACCCAGGCCTGCCATGGCTTTCTGATCCTCAGGGCTGGGCCCTTGCTGTTCTTTAAGAACTTGGTAGAATGTTCTCTGATGTTCCTATGCTGCACAGACTTGTAACCCGCCACTGAGTGTCCAGACTTCTGAGCAAGAGTTAGAAAAGCATTAAGTCAGCGAATAGATACACACACACACACACACACACACACACACACACACACACACGCTCACAGTGGTTTTTCTGGGCATAGAAGAAGGTAGCCCTTAATCTAAGGCTCCCATGACACATTTGAAAGAAGGGACCTTGGGGGCTGGCTGCTGCTTTCCTTATGGGATGCATTTTAGGAGCAGCAGGCAGCATGAGGGTTAGAGTACTTCTTGGGCGTATGGACAGAAACTGAGAGCTGGGCAGACTCCCTGAAGTCTGAAGAGACAAGCCTTTATGGAAGGGCTCAGAATTTATGAGGCTGGAAGAGCCAACTCATTCTGAGCAGGAAGAGTGAGAAGGGAGAAGGAGACAGTGGTGGTTTGTGTTTTCGAGAGTGGGAGAGAGAAGAGAGGCCGTCTTCAAAATTGCAAGGTTGGGACTGCCAGAGGTAGACCTGACTGGGATCTAAAACAGTTTCTGAACAGGCCAAGACTGTAGAAAGAGTGTCAGAGCCCTGTCACTGTGTGTCACACAGGGGAGGTGACCTTACCCCAAGGGCAGTGCCTCGTGGTGGAGAGAAACCAGGGCTTGTGCTAGGGGCCCAGCGTCTCTGAGATTACAGTCTAGGCTGCCAAGGGCAACTCTGTAGGGGTGGAATGAAACAAAGCAGAGGCCCTTTTGTGGTGCTGGGTTCCTAAGAATAGCCATGGCTGGGCTCCAGAAGGTGCTCCATACCCTGTCACGTCCCGAGTCGTGTTCTCAGAGGTGTTCCTATGCCTGTGTCACAGCACTGATTGCTAGTTGTTGGGGAACAGGAGCTCATTAGCCCCACCTCGGCCTCTGTTACCTGTGTTTGTCCAGCTCTGCTGCAAGAGAAGGCCAGAGGGCAGAGGAATAGTGGGCGCAAAGTTGGCACACATGTGTTAGGGAGGGAGGCAAAGTCTACAAGCATGGAAAACCAATCTGGTGCCACAACCGGAAACAGTGATGCTCTTGAGAGGATAGAAGGTGGAACGGAGGAGCCAGAATTGGCCAGACATGGGAACAAAAGATGCCAGGAGTGGAAAGACTTGTGGGAAGTAGTGGAAGCACACTGAGAAAGAGAAGCAGAGAAGTGGGTTCAGGAAACCAAGCTTGGAAAGAAAACTTGGAGTGGGGGTAAAGAACCCATGGGGGCTGAGCAGATAAGGGTGAAGTGACAAGACAGTGGCACTCCTCAGCCACACAGCAGAGAGGGGGTGGCACAGCTCTTGGGAGAGGTTGGGAAAGGCTCTTGAAGGCCATTCCTCTGAGATAACAATGCACTTCAAATCCTTTCCTAATCTCCCCTCCTATTATTAGCCCTAAGTCCTCTCAGCAGAGAAGCCACAGGCCCCTGGGCTCTGTCCTTTTCCCTATGCCCTTGGCTAGAATTAGACAGTCGTGCCTACGTGATCATCTGCTAAGCAAGGTCATTCTGGCTTCTGGGTGGTGTCACTAGAGAAGAGTGTGGAAAGATGGTGGGAAGGGGTTGGAAGGTCACTGAACACCCTCTGTGGACATGGCCATACCCACCTCATATCACCCCTAAACACGAAAAGAGGTAGAGGTCAAGGCTTATAATGAGTTCTCATATCAATAAATAAACAATCTTCAAAAAATAAACAAACAAACAAACCACACATCTTCAATGTGGTAACAGTTTTGGGTGGCAGCAGTTAACATGAGCAAGATGACTAGAATCCTAAGCATGAGAACAGCATCTCTGGAGGGCAGGGCAGTGGGGTGGGAGGAGGCTCCCAGCAGGTGAGCTTGAGGAGGGCTCTTCAAAGGATTGGACTTCCAAGTTATATGTCCCCAGCTGCTGGCCAGTGCTGTGAGCATTCTGAAGGAAAAGAGAGAGACCCAAGACAGCGGGTTCTGTGTGAAGTCTTGTGGCCTAAACTATAGAGGACTAGATCCCATAAGATTAGACAAGGGGCATTAGACTCCATGTTTTCTGGGTAGGCCAGGGATTTGCCGAGTTTCAGTAGAAACTACCATTGTCTTTTGCCCAGTCTGTTCGTTTTGTGTTTTCTCTTTGGCCTCCTTCTTGCCTTCAGCTCCCTTAAGTGCTGCTCATTGTTTTCTTTTTGTTTTTTGTCTTTTCAAGACAGGGTTTCTCTGTGTAACAACCCTGGCTGTCCTGGACTCACTGTATAGACCAGGCTAGCTTTGAACTCACAGAGATCCACCTGCCTCTGCCTCTCAAGTGCTGGGATTAAAGACGTGCACCACCACGTCTGGCAGAATTTTTTTTTTTTTGTTTTTTTTCGAGACAGGGTTTCTCTGTTTAACAGCTCTGGTTGTCCTGGACTCGCTTTGTAGACCAGGCTGGCCTCGAACTTGCAAAGATCCGCCTGCCTCTGCCTCCCAAGTGCTGGGATTAAAGGTGTGCGCCACCACCGGAATTTTTTTTTTTAATGGACAAATCTATTGCATGTATTTTACCTGGAGCTCTTTTGCCTCTGAGAAATCTCAATAAAATAAATGCATGATGACGAAGGTACCAAGGAAGGCAAGCAGGCAATGTTCCTATGCCACATGATGGGACATAGATGGGATTCCCAGGATCTTACGCAGGGAGAGCGTGGAGAGGGTGCAGCTTGTTTGTGTTTCCTCTGTGTCTTTCCCTTGAATCATCTTTCTTTCTTCTCTTTCTCTCCCTCCCTCCTTCCTTCACCCCTTTGTTCCTTTTTCTCAAATCATAGACTCAATACTCATTTTTAAAATGAATGGATTTCTTTAATGCAGGAGAAGGAAAGTCCTCCACTGGGGTGCCTCATCCCAGAGGGGGCCGTGGTTAGCAGTTCAAAGCATCCATCTGAACCTGAGTTGTCATTGGTTTGTTTTCACTGGGGGTCTCACCCAGGCTGGTCTTGAATTCCTGACTCAAGAGATCTTCCTGAATCAGCCCCCAAAGTAGCTGGAACCACAGACATGTGCTACCGTGTATGCCATGAGATGATTTTTAACTAGAACAAACAAAAGTTTAAAAATATTTATAATTTTTTACAGGGGCTTCTCATGTCAATGCGATCGCAGAATTATGTCTTCAAGTCACTTGCATTTGAGCAGTTGTAGAAGATCCAAAGGCTCAGGGATACTCAGCTCTCAAAAAGAATGAACACACACACTTTAACACTCACAACTAAATTAACAAGTGTTATTAAAACAACCAAAGAATAAAACGATTTGCGTGTATAGTGAATTCTAGACCAGCCAGGGCTGCATACCAAGACCAGACTCAAAAACAAAAACAAAAGAAAAGAAAACAACCAAAAACAGCAAATCACACGAAGACTCAAAATGAATTTTTAAAAGAGAATCAACCAGGACAAAAAGGATAAGAGGATGCTGGCAATACCTACTTCTTTCTTCTTTCTGTTCTCTTCTTTTTGTTTGTCTTTTTTGATTTTTTTTTCTTTCTGGGAGGTGAGGAGGTTTGTTTTAGTTTTAGTTTTTGCCAGACAGGGTTTTCTGTGTAGCCCTTGCTGTCCTGGAACTCACTTTGTACATCAGGCTGGCTTCGAACTCACAGAGATCCATCTACCTCTGCATCCCAATTGCTGGGATTAAAGACATGTGCCACCACTATCTGACTCGATACTCACTTCTTACATAAATTCTTATTTGCCCATTGATATTCCTTCTCTTGGGGTCACTTAAACACTCTATGCCCAAAATAGAAGCAATAGTGGGCCCTAGGCTAACAGGAACTTATCCTAATATGGCCTGATAGGGCTTTCTTCTGTCACAACAGTATCAGTGACGTGGTGATGTGTGATCGTCTCGTTTGGAAAGCCAATTCTTTTTTTTTTTTTTTTTTTTTTTTTTGGTTTTTCGAGACAGGGTTTCTCTGTGTAGCCCTGGCTGTCCTGGACTCACTTTGTAGACCAGGCTGGCCTCGAACTCGCAAAGATCCGCCTGCCTCTGCCTCCCAAGTGCTGGGATTAAAGGTGTGCGCCACCACTGCCTGGCTAGAAAGCCAATTCTTAAATGTTACACTTTTCACTCACATTCAGAATGTAAAAGCCCCTCTTGAATCTCTCCTTTGTTGTGGAAATTCTAAAGCAGCCTTTAGCCCAAAGTCAGTCAAAAGTTGTAAGATTCTAATATAGTCGCTGAGGCAGGAGCGGCCTCTTGAGCACCCAGCTGGCACAGCCCGGATCACTGTCCCAATCATACAAAAGCATCGGAAGCACCCTGCTCCCTGTGGCCTCTTGCTCCTTGCTCCTTCCATGGCCCATCTCACACTGAGCTAATTTGGACCCCTCATCCTTTCTGTGGCCTTTCAGGAATACAAAGACAAGATGGAAAACAAAAACAAAAACAAAAAACAAACAAACAAAAAACCCAAAACTCTAAAGGAACTGTTACAGAGCCTGATGGAGTCCAGGCACAAGATGTAGAACCAACCTGTCTTACAAACATTGGGGTGTGTGAGTGAGGCCCCTGTGTGAGAGGGAGTCAAAATGGAGACTAGGAGAGGAGAATGAGTGTGGTGTGTGGCTGGAGCCCAGAGGGTACCGGTCAGCCTCAGGGACGCCTGGCTACTCTAGGCCCTGCAAATGATCCTGGGGAACAAAATATGAGGGATCCTGACTCCTAGCCCCCTTTGTTCCCTCCCATAATTACCAAAAGCATACTGTCAGTCCTGTCCTGGTTTCTGAATCCATTTCAGAGCCCAGGAGACAGAAGGCAATGGACCCACCCCAGAGTCTCAACACCAAGTTGCCCGCCCTTGCCACCTTGCCCTTATGCTGGGATCCTGCTTCCTACTAGAATGAGGCAGGATGGTTTAATGCCTAAGGGAGGAGGCTTCAGATGTTAAAAATCCTGGCACTACTTACTATGTGATCTGGGTGAGGTACTTGGACTCAGAGAAAAGCAAAGGGTCATATCGTCTTATGGCACAAACACAGTGCATAGACTGTAACACCCACACCAGCAACCCGCAGGAGCTTGTTAGAACCTCAGGCCCCAATGAAGGCCATTAGTCACACATAAGTCTTTGTAAGACTCCCAGGGAAGAGGTAGTGCACTCACCGTGGAAAGGGAAGAGCACACTGCAAGCACCTGGGAGAACCTGTTTTGTATTTCAGCTCATGTTCATCTGTAAAATGTGGAAGGTGGTACTTGTCTTGGGGATTATGCATATGAAGTTATATGCACAACTTCTAAGGTGTTGCAAGACCTGGCAGCTGGAACTCACAAGCATTCATAGGGCATAAGTAGCTTTGCCCCTGCAGAGACTCTTCTACCCACTCTGTTCTGTTTTCTTTTAAGGACCTGGAGGGAGAGGCAGACAGGCAGAGGGTCGGGCCACACAGTGCAGCAGATACTCCGGTGGTCAGAGTGCCAGGTACAGTGTCGGGAGAAGGCCTGGGTGCTCTGGGATCAGGAAGCAAGGACTAGAGCTCGAGAAAGGAAACTATACAAAAAAAAAAAAAAAAAAAAAAAAAAAACAAAAAAAAAAAAAAGCAAAAAAAAAAAAAAAAACCCCTTGCAAGTGTAGGGAAGGAGGCAGTGTAGCCCAAGAAAGAAGTGTTTGCCTCACAAGCTGAGTTTGACTCCCAGGACCTACATGGTGGAAGAAGAGGGAGTCCCACGAACTGTCCTGAATGCTACATGGGTGCTGGAGTGAACACGTGCCCCGCTCTCTACTCCACTTTTAAAAAAGAAAGGAAATGGGAATTCATAAACTGGGCGTGGTGGCACACACCTGGACCCCAGCCGGAGCGTCAGAAGTTCAAGGTCACCCTTGACTGCACAGCACAGCTTTGGGTCACCTTGAGCTTCATGAGACCCTGATTCAAAATAAAAAAAAATAAGAAAGCATTGTGGAGAAACACCTGTGCTCAAACCTGAGAGAACTGCCAAAGCAGGTGTGAGCAGATAATGTACACAGAGAGGAAGGAGCCTGCAAGGCAGATGGGCGTGGTCAGGAGGGGCCTGAGTGGATTTAGTTCTGAGGGTTTTTTCCTTCAATTTTTATTACATTCATTTATTTGTGTGTGTTTTCTCACACGTGTGGATGTCAGGGGAAACCTGTGGGAGTTGATTCTCTCTTCTCACGTATGTCCCTGGGATTGAACTCAGGCCATTAGGCCTGGTGGCAAGCACCTACACTCCTCCCCCACAGCCACCTCTTGGTTAGCGTTTAGGTGTTTTGTTTCTTAGAGCTGTAGATGGAACCCAGAGCCTCTCTTCTTCGGGTGAGAGCTCTACCACTAAGCTACACCCACTCTGGCTGGCCTGAGATCCTATTATAGGCCTTGAATTGATGGAGATCCTTTTGCCTCAGCCACCAGCACTGGTTTAAGCTTGTTTACATTATATCACTCATGGTACTTCCTGAGCTCTTAGTTGTTTTGATGACAAATTATGGATTCCTCCAGTTGGCATTTAAAGCTATTCCTTAAGTTGGCAGATTGCATCCTTTCCCTTCTCCCATCGGCAGATTTGATTGATCTACAGCAATACTGGTACCAGCTTGGGCTTTCCCAGGCCCTGGCTACAGTGGGACTTCTCCCTGCCTTTCCAGGCTCAGTTCTGTGGCTTGTCATTGAAGCTGCTTTCAGTCTGATACCACTCCTGAGACACTTAAAAGCAATCAAGGAAAACTTTGATGACATCTCAGATCTGCTCGGTCACACTGTTCTTGTTTCTCCAGTGCTTTTTAAGAGATGTGCACCTAGAGAGTATCACATATCCTTTTAGTGGCTGTTATATATGGATATGTGTGTGGTAGAAGTTAGGCCTATTTTGTGAATTAGTAGGCAGTTCAGATTAGTATCTGGCAGCACATAAGGAGGAGCTCGACGTTCCTTTAACCTGCTGAAATGGACAAAGCCAAGTTGTGGCCGGTGGATATGCCCTGTTGAGGGCTAAGAAACCACACAAGCCTTGCAGATGACATCAGTTTCTGTGTGAAGCAATAGGACTGCTGGACGTTGCGAGAAATCTTTTAGACCCTCGAGACCACCAAGGATGATGAGATAATGTTGATATATAAGCCAGAAAACTGCACTCAGTCTCTCTCTTCCTCCTGCCCTCACTAACTGAGAAGTCATGTTGGAGAAGTGCATAGCAAGGTACGCCATTAACAGAATTTAGGCTGTGATAACCCAAGGCAAAGGCATAGCATAAAAGCCACTGAGAGAGAGTTCCTTGAAGGCGTCTGTCTTATGGTCTCAGAGTACTGGGAAAGTGAGTGATGTAAACTGCTTGGAGAGGCTTTTGCTGTGAGGCTTTCCTGGGCCAAGGAGACCATGGAGGCGAGTCTCAGTTGATGGAAAAGGCTGGCCTCAGTTTGGCAGTTAGAACAGACTGACTTTATAAACCAACTGACATTGGGGTTAAAAAAAATTGGCCTTTCAAACTGGCAAAGTAAGGCCCAACGGATTTTAAGTTTAAAAGATACTACCTGATGGGACTGCCATAAACCAAGTCACTCTGCACCAATTTACGGTAAGAATATTAATATCCTTTTAAGAAAGTTAAAATAGTGTTAGTTAAGTGTTTTTAGGTAGGTATTAGAGTGTTCTTAGGTATTAGGGCGTTCTTCGATTATAGGTATTTAGGTATTTTATAGTGTTTCTTAAGTATTAATAAATATAAGTGATTACAAATAAAAATATTCTGTTCCAATATGTGTGTATACAATCTTATAGTCTGTCAATCATCATTCCCATACTGCTACAATCATACAATATACATAACTTCAAATGTTCTACTAATAACTATAGAAAAGAGATTAATAAGAGGGGTTCAGGGTTGGGCTGACAGCTCACTGGACAAAGTGCTTGCCTCAAAACCATGAAGAGTGGGGTTTGAATCCCCAGAACCTACAAAGAAGCAGGTAGGTGTAGTGGTTCATGTATCACTCCAGTGTTTGAAAGGCCAGAGGGCTGGGGAGGTGGCTCAGTGACTAAGATCACTGGCTGCTCTTCCAGAGGATCCAGATTCAATTCCCAGCACCCACATGGTGGCTCATGACTATCTGTAATTCCAGTTCCAGGAAATCTGATTCCCTCCTCTGGCCTCCATAGGCGCTAACTGGACATGGTGCACAGAATACATGCAAGCGAAACACCCTTACATGTAAAATAAATATGTAAATAAAATCTTTAAAGCAAATAAGAAAATTTTCTTATCTATTAGGACACAGATATATTCAAAGTGAAAGGACGGGTGTGATAGCACATGCCGATAACCCTGCTATACAGGAGGTAGAAGCAGAAGGCAAAAGATCCAGAATTCAAGATCAGCTTAGGCAAGAAAAAAATAAAGTAAAAGGATGAGGAAAAATAGACCATAGCAGTACTGATCAAAATAGACATGGAGTAATCATATTGATTTTAGACCACAAGGACTTAAAAGAAGAAAATTATCAGGAGAAAGTGTGACATTAAGTAATGATAAGGAGGTCAGTTCTCCGAGACACAATAAAGTAAGACACAGTAGTTCTTAATGTTGGCGGGTGAAATTCTAGAAAAAAGCTTTGCCTGTGTTAAAGATCCTATTAGGTTGATTAACTGATTAGAATGTCTGTGATTAGGGAGAGCCAGCTAGCTTATCTTGGCTATCATTATCCCTATTAATAGCTATTCATAGCCCCCTTCTGTGTCTGACCTGGCATCCTTATGACTATCAGGCGAAACCCTTTTGGAATATACCGTTCCCACCAAGCCAGAGGTAAGACTGTCAGGTGGGCATCTATCTGCAGCTCAAGCTCACGCTTCTTTGCCACACCCGCCTACCCGATGACCGCCAACAGGTTTAAGAGTGTCTTCATTTATGATTTTCTTTTGTTCTGCTACTGTAATCAGTTCATAAAACTACTGTCATGTATTGGGGTCACTGAGCCCACGTTCCCAGGCCATGGCCACTCATAACTGGTTCCAGAATACGCCATCTCTTGCTCTCTTTGAAGTGAGAGCTGTGTCCTTGTGTCAACACCTAATGAGAGAGGGTCGGAATGCACAAGGCAAAGGCCTACCGAAGCACGAGGGGATCTAGGTACACCCAGTACCGAAGCTGAAGGTTTCAACTCCCCTCTACTAAATGGTAGCTCTCAGGAGCAGGAAGTAACCAAGGGCATAATTGAACCAAACAACAATCAATCAATTGTATCCAACTAACATGTAAAAAACCCTTTATCTGTTGACAGCAGCATATACACTTTACTCTAACTCACAAAGAACATTCACAAAGATGCTGTCGAACACGCCTGACCAATGAGAAGAGGAAGAATCATGAGTAACAGCTTTGCAGCTGCAGAGGACTGAAATTAAGAATCAATAACAGAGAGATTCCTGGACATTTTCAGAGTATTTGTCAATTAAACAGAATGTTTCTTTAAAAATAAAGGTTAAAGAATAAGCCTTTACACAAGTGTTTTGAGCTGGTTTGTTGTAGTTGTGTATGCCAATAATCCCAGCACTCAGGAGACTGAGTTAACAGAATCAAGAGTTCAAGGCCAGCCTGGGCTATAATATGACCCTGTCTCAAAAAAAACAAAACAAACAAACGATTTCAGTTACAAAAATTCTACCAGAAAATTGTTAGGAAAAGACTAAAATTAGATTTTTTAAAAATTTGGAAGAGCTGAAGCCAGGTGTGGTGCCACAGAGCTTTAGTCCCAGCATTCAGGAGGCAGAAGCAGGCAGATCTCTGTGAGTTCGGGACAGCAGGCCCTGCACCTTACCTTGGCAGCACAGTAGAGCTGATCCTGGGATGTGGGGGCTATGGGCCCAGAATCAGGGCTTTGAGTTGGCCCACCCCAACATCTACTCCATGGATGAACTTCTGAAATGCTTGAAGAGGCCAGTTCCACAGACCCAAAACTCCAGGATCTCCATGACACAGGACAATAAGAAATCCTGAGAGGAGTCGCTCTGAGGTTCCAGTATTGACAAAGTAGCAGAAGCCAGAGATCTCGTATCAGATCAAGGAGTCATTATAATGAACATTTGCAAACAAAAATGTGTGGACAAAAGGGAACATTGTGGGACACACTGCGACACACTACAGCTTCCACAATGAGATTTCATTTTTCTGTTGGGAGAGGTTGTAAGGGTGGAGGGTGGGTCTGAGAGGATGTGGGAGATGAATGGGATCAGGGTGCATGATATGAAACTTAAACACACAAAAGAAAGGAATAAGGAGGAGGAATAAGAAAGGAAAGATCTGGGGTTGAGGAGATGGCTCAACATTTAACATGTACTGCTCTTGCAGAGCGCCATGGGGTTTGAGTCTTACAACCACATGACAGCTCACAACTGTTCATAACTCCAGTTCCAGTGGATCTGGTGCCCTCTTCTAGCCGCCTCAGGCACCAAGCAAAGATGAGGTATACAGACATACACGCACTCACACACACGTAAAAGATCTTTTTTTTTTTTAAAGATCTTAAGTTTAAGGCATCAAATAGTTACCATAAAATTCAGGACATTTCTAACAATGTCAGAGTTTAATTGATTCAAATTTTCAAAATTTAGCCAGGCACGGTGACACACATCTTTAATCCCAGCACTTGGGAGGCAGAGGCAGGTGGATCTCTTCGAGTTCAAGGCCAGCCTGGTCTACACAGTGAGTTCCAGGACAGCCCATACTGTTACACAGAGAAACCCTGTCTCAAAAAACAAAAAAAAAATTTTTTTCAAAACTTGCATATACTTTTCTTTAACTTTAGCGATTTGAGATACTACCTAATTAATACTGTACTGGGCTTGGTCTTGCTTCTAAATTCATAAGGAAATGCTGTCTGTCAATTTAAGACTCCTCCATCGTGAGCCCAGGAACTTGAGGCCTCCTTGAGCAATATAGAACTAACCCATTTCTAAAATTACTCGTTTTTCAAAATGTAGAGAAAAACTGACTATAGGATGCCCATGCTAACTGATCCCTCTACAACACAACTCCTACACTCAAGGCTCAGGAACACTGTGGAAGAGGGGGTGTGTCTTCCTTAGAATTACTATTGCTATGATGAAACATCATGACCAAAAGCAAGGTGGGGAGAAAATTTGCCTTTTTTTCTTTTTGCTTACACTTTCACATCACAGTCCATCATTAAAGAAAGTCTGGGCAGGAACTCAAACAGGGCGGGAACCTGGCAGCAGGAGCTGAAGCAGAGACCACAGAGGGGTGCTGCTTACTGGCTTGCTCATCATAGCTTATTCAATGTGCTTCCTTATAAGAACCCAGGAATGTATGGGGTCCTCCCACATCAATAGCTAATTAAGAAAATGCCCTACAGATCTCATGAAGGCATTTTCTCAGCTGAAGTTCCCTCCTTTCAGAAGACTCTAGCCTGCGTCGAATTGACGTAAAACTAGTCGGCACAGGGTGGAAAGACTGTAAAAGCCAGAGGACCAGGGTGTCTGCTACAAGACAGTGCCTCCTATATACAACAAGTCACTGCACCTGGGAAATCTTAACAATAGGGCTGTCTAAACAAGTCGAGCACAATGACAACACTTTTTTCCTGCTGAGAAAGGGAGAATCAGTCTTTTCCAGGGATGTGCCCTTTGAGAGCTCATCCAATCCAAGTGGTCCTCCTCTAACCACATATGCTCTAGTTTGTTTACTGTTGCTGTTACAAACACCACGACCAAAAGCAACTTAAGAGAAGAAAGGGTTTAGTTTCCTCTTACAACTCTAAGGTCACAGTCCATTACTGAGGGAAGTTAGGGCATGAACTCAAGCAGGAACCTGAAGGCAGGATCTAGAACAGAAGATATGGAGGAACGGTGCTGACCGACTTGATGCATGGCTTTTCAGCTTTTTTGTTTTTGTTTTTAAGATTTATTTTATGTATATAAATGCTCTATCTACATGTACACCTACATGCCAGAAGAGGGCATCAGATCACATTGTGGATGGTTGTGAGCCACCATGTGGTTGTTGGGAATTGAACTCAGGACCTTTGGAAGAGTGCTAGCCAGTGCTCTTAACCACTAATCCATCTCTCCAGCCCCCAGCTTGTTTTCTTATGCAACGCAGGACCACCTGATAAGTGCCCACTCCTACATCAATCATCCCTCAGACTTGCCAACAGACCTATCTTACCAAGGCATTTTCTCAGTTAGGTTCCCTCTTTCCAGATAACCCTAGCTTGTGTCCTGTTGACAAAAACCTAACCAGCACAATATATATCCCTAAACACATAAGCAACACTGAATGGACTCAGCACCTTGTCTGTCTGTCTATCTTTCTATCTATCTCTATCTATCTCTCTATCTAACTATCTATCATCTATCTACCTACCTATCAATCTATCATCTATATGTATAGAGTGTGTGTGTGTGTGTGTCTAAAACAATAAAAAAGAAATCATGAAGTTGAGATGGAGAGGGAAGAACACAGGAGGAGTTGGAGGAAGAATGTGGGGTAAAAATTATGTAATTATGTACGCATATAAAAATTTCAAAAATGATAAAAGAAATGTTAACAAAATTGCAATTAAATTTGTATTCCTAAAAAATTGTTTTTTTTTCTCAATATATACTTGTAAATGTTAAGAATACTTACCAGTGTATGGAACTGTTGAAAGAAACAAAAGACAACAACAAAACAGATTTAATGATATTGTGTTTCTTGCTTGCTGGTTGAATCTGAAAGAACTTTATAAAGATTTATTGCATTGGTATTTTAATGATTAAAAAATAAGCCACTATTATTTCTCAGATATTGTAATAGTGTGTCTATAACACATATGAACAAACTTCAAGTTCCAAAGAAAGCAAAATCTTATTTGTGTCAGGAAGAACAGTGTTAATACAGAAGTTTCACAAGCAAATCCTGATAGATATACAAAAAGTACTGACAAGATAGCTCCAGGTCAAATTACCTGCCCGCTCGCCTGACCAACTGAGTTTTATTTCCAGGATGCACATAGCAGAAGGAGATCCAACTCCCATTTGTTATCCTCTGATCTCCACACATGTGCCGCAATAGAGAAATCTTTTTTAAAAAGACAGAAAAATACGGAAACTCTAATGCACTAAGTAGGCTGTTACAGTCCTCTGAGCCTCCTAGTGGGCCTTTAAACAACAAATAAATATCATAAGCAAATCCTTTGTCCCGTTTTATGTAGTTCTCAAATGTGTAGAAACTAGGATACTCTACCCAGAATTCGAGATACAAGAGTATTCTTTTTTGCTTAAAAAAGGGAGGGGGGATCACTTATGCGCGCCTGTGTGTCTGTGTATAAGAAGGTCAGAAGAGACAAGGTTCCTCTGGAGTTGGAGTTACAGGTAGTTGTGAGCTGCCTGGTGTGGGTGCTGGAAATGGATCGCTGGTCATCTGCAAGAGCCATATGTGTCCCTTCTGGCCCATGGTTTTTGTTTGTGGATAGAGGTTCTCATAATGTAGACCAGACTGGCCTCGAACTCGTGGAGATCTGTCTGTCTCTTGACTACAGAGAACCGGAATTAAAGGCGAAAGCTCCACCTTTCCAGTTCGAGGTCCACTCTTCTGTTGTGCAAGGACAATCCAAGTCCCCCACCTCCCTTCCAGCACTGGCTTCTGTAATGCAGAGGATGGGGAGGTGCTACTCACTCCCACCGAGCCCAACAGCCGGTGAGAGGCGAGGGAGCGGGCGTGTTGGAAGATACTGAGAAAAGATGAGGGGGACAAAGGAAATATACACAGTGTGGGTTTCAACCAAGTTCTGCGATGGCATGAGGACCGCATGCAGGTTGAGCCGTTCCTTCCTGTGCCGCGTTTTCCCTAGAGAGGAGTGCAGAGCGCACTGCGGCCTTTGCGCAGCGCCCTGCGTAGACATGGGAAGGCCGGGCTGGGCCAGTGATGCGGCAGTCGGCTTCTGAGCCGTGCGTGCCTCCGGGCTCCTCTATCCCAACTGTCCAACGTACTGACGAAAAGGGCCACTGTCGTACAAGGACAGCATGGAACCAGGAACGGGCTCTGGGAAGTCCAGGGGAAAATGGAGGGCTCAGAGCAAAGCCCGAGGCCGCCACCCAGCGGTCTGTTTTGTTACTACACGGAAAGAGCCCTGGAAATTCCGGCACTGCGGCATCTGGGAGCCAATGAGCTCTGGGGCCACTGAGCTAATTTCTTTTTTTTCCATTGGTCGCTATTGCTATCAATCAATTATTTACGAAGTTTTTATTGGAAGTAGCTTCAATCATTCTCTGTACACCACGAATCACGTTTGCGTCCCAGCCCATCTTCTACGCCTTTAGCACGCCTCTGAGTCTGACGAATTTAGTCAGTTTCTTTATTCCATTGGCCAGATGAGGTCCCGCCTCTGTGTTTACCGGAAATGAAAGATCTCCCATTTCTATTGGCTGAAATTTGCAAGCTGTGATGGTCTATCAAATCTATGAGCTCACGTTAGCGCCCAGGAAGTTCGGCCCCGGAAAGGGCGGACTTGGCAAAGATGGCTGCTGTGGTGAGTTTTATCTCGTTGCTTCCTCCCGTAGCTACTGTGGACATTTCCTTTCGCCTCCGCGGACCGAGGCAAACCATTGGCACCATGGAAGAGTGGTGATGAAAGTTATTTCAGGGATGCGCTAACCCTGAGACAGCAGTGTTATGAGAGTGTTATCAGATGAGAGAGGGTCGGATGCTGCATGTTGGCTGTTTCCGGACAGGAGGCTAACACAATATTATCCTTCAGAATGGGCTTTATCGGGAAAGCCTCGTGAACTTGGCAGGCCGTGATCCGGCCTTGAGGTGGGGGAATGGTACGAGAAAATGTAGGAGAGATAGCTGTCATGTACAATGTGGCGGGGGCGCAGGGCTAAAGCAGCCGCGAGGTTTGGCGCTGAAGTCTCAGGTCTTTTTCAGTAAATTGGGGAGTGTGGTGGGAGGAGCTGTGGATGTCTATGACTCGTGCGGGAAAAACGACCCAAAGTCTCGAGTGTTTTTAAAGAAAGGAGGGAATTTGATAGACAGTACGTTCTGCCATCTCATAGCCCAAAGTAAGAAATTGACCACCCTTTCCTGTCTCCTCCTCTCTGTAGGAGGTGCTGGACTCAGACGTGTCAAGTTCGATTACACTTTTGAAAAACCTCCAGGAGCACGTGAGTATTGTCCCCCTTTTAGAATAAATTAGTCAGGAATTAACTTTGACTTTGTATGTCTCATCCAAACTTTGATGATTTAGAGACAGATATTTGAATACTATAGAAACACCTTAAGTATAAATTAAAAGCCTTTCCAGCTTTTCATGAAAGTTCAAAGTAATTCATTTCAGCACCCAAAGAAATACAGAAAAGTGTCTTTTTTTTAAAGTCACACCCAAACTCCTTTATTTAAATAATTAAGGAAACAGATGTTGGCAATAGTGACATATAGCAATAAGTGCTGTTTAATATAAATGTACACAGTTTGATGTTTTGTAAGTTCTGTTGGTACAGATAAAATTACACTCCTTAGCTTGCTTGCATGATAGCCCACACCTTTAATTCCAGCACTTGGGAGGCAGGGGCAGGTGGATCTCTGTGAGTTTGAGGCCAGCGTGCTCTACAAAGTGAATCCAGGACAACCAGAGATACACAAAGCAACCTTGTCTCAAAAAAACAAAAACAAAAACAAAAAAAAAAAGAAAGAAAAAGGAAAAACTACAGTCCTTATCACCACTGCCCTCTTGGTTTCTTTATGACCCACTCCCCAAGCTTTAGAAAGCAATATGAAATTTTTCTCTGCCTCTTGGAGAACAGTTAGAAACCCTCTGTTCAGTGATGTTCAGCAACAAAATTTAAGATGATTCTTAAGTGGCGTTATTACTCCTTGTGCTCACAAATGTTACTTGTACTCCAGCGAACCATTTGGATTTACTCTGGTTAATTCCAGGTGATGGCTGTAACCACACAAGTACAGGCACTCACAAGAAAAGTCCGAGCTGGGACATACTCTACGGAGAAGGTAAGAGGCGGCTCGGTGGTTAAGGCAGCTTGCCACGTGTGGCGTGTGTGCGTGCTCCCACACACGTGCACACGTACACACGCACGCATATACACACACAAATAAAAGTAAATCTTTTTTTAAGTGGAGTGTTTGAAGGGAGTATCTATCCCCTCATCTGATGTGCTTGGAATTTTGTTTCATCTTGTTTTTCCTGTAGATTTGTAGTGTGGTGTATGTCCTAAGTGTGAGAGCTTCATCTAAGAGGAGTGGCACGTGGGTCCTGTGAGGGAGTCTGGTAGGAAGGAGTGCAGACCGTAGGAAGACTAGGTAGCAATAGTGGCAGTCATGTCACAGAGGTCATGAGGAGTGATGATATACCAGCTGAGCAGAGAGTCAGAAAAGGCATCTCAGAAAAGTAGCAGGGTTTTGAAGAATAAATATCAGCCAGAGATACTTGTAATTGCAATGTCCTGGGAGTAAATGGCTTTGCGGATGGATCCGTGTGCATTTTGTGTGTGTGTGTGAAGTGGGTCAGACATGAGGTTGGAGGAGTCACTCTGGGGAGCCATGTAGGGCAACTGAGGAGTTGCTCTTGTTTCCTGTGATCTTAGATGTTGTTAATTCGGGGCATGGTGGCTTTGTACACAGACATCCCTGGTTTCGTTTTCTGTGGTGTCGGTTACCTGAGATTGACAGCAGTCTGAAGGTATCACATGTGAAATTTCAGTCACAGCTTAGTTTTGAGTGTTGCTAATACTTGTTTGATATGGCTACTTACTGTTAGACTTTTTAAAATCTTTTTTTTTAAAGATTAATTTAATGTATATGGGTGTTCTGTCTGCATGTACACCTGCAGGCCAGAAGAGGGCACCCAATCACATTATAGATGGTTGTGAGCCACCATGTGGGTGCTGGGAATTGAACTCAGGACCTCTGGAAGAGCAGCCAGTGCTCTCAACCCCTGAGCCACCTCTCCAGCCCCTATTGTTAAATTCTTATTCTAGGTTTGTAAATTGAAATTTATTATTGGTATAAGTACTTAGGAAGAACAGTCTATATAAGCTTCAGTTCTCTGTCATTGCAAACATTCATTGGCACTTTTGGAATGCATCACTTGTGGATAAAAATGCCATTAATCTGTGGCAGCACACTATTGACTGACTGAAAGATGCATTCTAATTTGAGATGCTGAAATATGAAGATGATGCATCTGCAAATTAGGTAGACTAGCTTCCTCTCTTCCTTGAGCCTTTTTTTCCTTTTCTTTTGTTTGGACAGAAGTTTGCTATGAAACACAGGCTGCCCTTCAATTCATGATCCTTCTCTTCTGTCTTACAACTGCAAGGATTATAGATTTTCTGATCCACAGTAAAATAGGCTAGCTTACAAATTAAAATTTGAAGAAAAAATATCAGAATTTTATAGATCATTCCAGGGGATTATTTGTATCAGTAGATGATGACTCTTGACTGCTTTACCTGCTTAAACTGGATTATTTGGGCCATTGAAACATACATTCTTACTATGTAACCTTGACTGGCCTTAAACTTGTGATGATCCTCCTGCCTCCACCTCTTCAGTTCTAAGATTACAGGCACGAACTACCATGCTTAGCAGTTTTATATATTGAGCTTTTGACCCAAGGTTGGTTTGTTGTTGTGTGTGTTTGGTTTGTTTATTTATTTGGTGTTTCAAGACAGGATTTCTCTGTGTAGCCCTGTCTGTCCTGTACTCACTTTATAGACCAGGCTGGCCTTGAACTCACAGAGATCCGCCTGCCTCTGCCTCCCGAGTGCTGGGATTAAAGGCGTGTGCCACCACTATGGCCAACATTATTATTATTATTATTTTAATATTAGTTTTTCTCATATGCTTGCAACCCAGTTTGAATTTGACAGTGCTTAAGAAGAGTCCCACTTCTCACGTTCTCACCTGTGTTTGTTCTTTGTTGTGTGTTTAGTTCTAGGCTGCTGGTATACTTCAGTATGTATTCATTTATCTGTAGAACAGATGTATATTAGCTTGGCTTTTATGACCAAAGACATTTATAAAATGCTTTTCAGGTTACAGAATGCTTTCGTGTTATCTTACTTGTGTTTCAAAAATTTTTCTTAGGGCAGTACGGAAATACTGTTATTTATTTATATATGAGGAGAATGCAGTCTCAAGTTCAAGTGACTTAACCAATATTTTACTACCAAAGGCATAAATTAGAATTTAAACTCAACTTGTCAGTTCATATATCCATTGCTCATCCTCTTAAGCACACTAGGGGTAAACAAAGAGCTAAGCATGTTGTTTAAAAGATATACAGCAGGGCTGGAAAGATGACTCAGTGGTTAAGAACACTAGCTACTCTTCCAAGGGACCCAGGTTCAAATCCCAGCACACACATGGCAGTTTGAAACTGTTATGGCCGGGCATGGTGGCGCACGCCTTTAATTCCAGCTCTCAGGTGGCAGAAGCAGGGGATCTCTGTGAGTTCCATGCCAGCCTGGTCTACAGAGAGAGTTTCAGGTTAAACAGGGCTACACAGAGAAACCCTGTCTCGGGAAAAAAACAAAAACAAAAAAACCACAGGACTCCGGCCTTGAAGTGGGACTGCGTATGACTTGCATTTGTACTCTTGCGGTGTAATTTTAGTCAAAGTGTGTAGCCCGTCAGAAGTACATTTTCTTAATGCTGTGGACTGTCATGTCAGTATCATTTTATTCAAACATGACTTTGTCTTATTAAATAACTACAAATGTAATTATTACTATATTTGAAAATCAACGTGTTTCCTTAATTTTTTTTTCTCTAAGTATAAATATAAAACATTTGGGGTTAGGAATTGAACCCTTCCACATTCTAGATGAGCACACTACTGCTGAGCTACAGCTTCCAGCCCTGTAATACAATTTTAATTTTGGGTACTTTGGAAAATATGTAATTTATCACAAAAAGGAAATTTGCCAGGCATGGTGATACATGCCTTTAACCCCAGCACTTAGGAGGCAGAGGCAGGTGGATCTCTGTGAGGTTCAAGGCCAGCCTGATCTACAAAGTGAGTCCAAGACAGTCAATGATACACAGAGAAACCCTGTCTCAAAAAAAACTAAAACAAACAAACAAAAAACAGTAGAATAGGGTACATGCTTAATTTTTTATTTTTCTGGTTTTTTGACATAGGCTCTCAGTAGCCCAGGCATGGAGTTTGCTGTGTGATAGATGTTGGCCTTGAACTCCTGGTATTCCTGCTTCCACCTCCCAGTGTAAAATTCTATGTACACCCAGGTTTTCTTTCTTTTTGTTTGCTTTAATAGGAGTAATATATATGCTTGTCGGAAAGGTATTTTTTTTATAGTACATGCACTCTGTTCTCTGTTATCCTTGTCTCTCCAAACACTTGAGTGTTGTCTTTAGGCTTTTTAAAAATATTTATTTGTTTTCATTTCATGTGTATGAGTGCTTGCCTGTTGCCTGAGAAGGCCAGAAGAGGGCACCAGATTTCCCTGGAACTGGTCTTGCAGACGTTTGTGAACTACCATGTGGGAGCTGGGAAGTGAACCCTGGTCCTCGTGAAGAGCAGCCAGTGCTCTTCACCACCAAGCCATCTCTCCAAGGCTTTTTTATGCATATAAAAATGTGTGGAGCCGGCAAGATGGCCGAGGGAGGGGACACTGTGTACAGGCCTGGTGACTTGTTTCAGTTGTGCAGCCCACCTAATTGCGGAAGGAGAAAACTGATGCCACAAAGTGTCCTCTCACCTCCATGCCTCACACAACCCCTTTGGAACCATATTATTACCACTTTCTACGACTCTGGTCGACATTGATTTAGTTCCATGTCCGTGTATATGTCTTATCTGTATTGTAATCAGGATAAAATCGGTAGTTATTTTAGATAATTTTAAAAAGTCAGCATTGTATAGAGGGCTTGTTTTTTGTTTTTTGTTAAAACTTGGTAGGGCCCGTCAGTGAGATTAACCCAAGGGTGCTGCTGAATGCACACTGGCCCTCTTTCACAGAGAATCCTGTGCACTCATATGTCAGCAACACTGTTAGTCTGGGCCACTTTGGACAGCTGCTAGAGTGCCCAGTCCTTCCCCGTGGAGATGCATCTCGACCTCCTGTGGGTGCCTGAGACCAGATGCTGTGCTTGTCCCTCTACAGTCTGCGGTCTTGCTACACACCACCAGGGTGTATATCTCTTTCCACCTTTTATGCCCTTGTGCTGATTTTCATCACTACTCTTACATGGGTGTTGTTGATGTTAACTAAAATAGAGGTTTCCAGAGCAAAAGCTCATTGGTACTGACAGTGGAGCTGAGGTGGCTTCTGTGTGACGGACAGTGTTTGCATTGTGCACACGCTAGGATGATTCATGTAACATGGACTACTTCGGTAAAACTTGGGTTTGAGAAAACATCCTGGTGTTTGCCCTGGCTGCTCCTCCTGATTTTTTGGCTAAAACTAAAATGCTGTCTCTTACTGTTTTGTTTAACTCAGGGTCTGAGCTTCTTGGAAGTGAAGGACCAGCTATTGCTCATGTACCTTATGGATTTGAGCCACCTCATCCTGGACAAAGCCTCGGGAGGATCTCTACAGGGTCATCCTGCAGTTCTGAGGCTGGTGGAGATTCGCACGGTATGAGACTTTGCGTTCTGGAGTCTTGTTTCTAGGCCTGCACTCCAGGCTCTCATGTGAGTGAGTGTGCTCCTCTTTAACTAAGAAGAAGGTATTTCCGTCTGCATTCGCTCACTTTGTGAATGTTTTAGTTGCCTTATCTGGAGCGTGTGTACACACTGGTGTGTGCCTGATTAAGGAAGAAAGTGTAATCCTTTTAAATTACCATGTTGTAGGTTTTAGAAAAACTTCGTCCCTTGGACCAGAAACTGAAGTATCAGATTGACAAACTGGTCAAGACCGCAGTGACGGGCAGCCTCAGTAAGTGGAAGGACTGTGGGAAGTTGGGGAATCATGATAAAGTTTCAAATCTTGTAAACTCTTGGATTTCCTATTTAGGTGAGAATGACCCACTTCGTTTTAAGCCTCAGCCCAGCAATATGATAAGCAAGGTAAGGTTTGTATCCACCTGAAGTTAGCCCTGTGGTGACCCTGATCTTGCAGGACCCTCTCCAGCTTGGGTCTTGAAGTGCTTCAGTGTGAAGCTTCCTTCCTTATTCGTGGCTCCATCTCAGGTGCTCCAGCTGTGGGTGTGCTCGTTTGTCTGACTAAAGCTTCCTGAGTTCACAGGAATTTTTTTTTTCTTTGTAGTTGAGCTCTGAGGATGAAGAAGAAGATGAAACAGAGGAGGGCCAGTCTGAGGCTTTAGGGAAGAAATCTGTAAAAGGAGCATCTAAAAAATATGTCCCACCACGCTTGGTTCCAGTACATTATGGTATGAATTGTGGGCTGTTGGTAGGAGTTCTGTTTCTATTTTCTTTTGTCTGTTGCAGAATAACTGGTGTGGACTTTTATCACATAGATGAGACAGAGGCTGAGCGGGAGCAGAAGCGCCTGGAAAAAGCCAAGAGACGGGCACTGAGCAGCTCTGTCATCCGAGAACTGAAGGAGCAGTACTCAGATGCCCCAGAGGAAATCCGGGATGCCCGGCACCCTCATGTCACTCGCCAGAGCCAGGAGGATCAGCATAGGTCTGAGTTCTTGTGTTTAGAAGTTCTCTGAAATCTATAAAGACCTGTCCTCATGCACAGGAAAACCAACATTATATAGAAAGTGAAATGAGAAGCTTGGGACGACAGTTAAAGGTTGATGAGTGTGAAGTACAGATAAGAGCTAGGGAAAAGCTGGGCCTGGCCGTGGCACCCGCCTTTAATCCCATTACTGGGGAGGCAGAGGTAGGTGGATCTCTGTGAGTTTGTGAGTTCGAGGCCAGCCTGGTCTACAAAGAAGTCCAGGACAGCCAGGGCTCTGTTACACAGAGAAATCCTGTCTCAAAAAACCGAAAAAAGTGGTGGCACACGCCTTTAATCCCAGCACTTGGGAGGCAGAGGCAGGCGGATCTCTGTGAGTTTGAGGCCATCCTGGTCTACAAAGCGAGTCCAGGACAGACAGAGCTGTTATACAAAGAAACCCTGTCTCGAAAAACCAAAAAAAAAAAACAGAAAGAAAGAACTAGGGAAAAAAGTTGATTTTGTTTTGTTTTATTTAATTACTTTTGTTAATTTGTTTTTGTTTTCTCCTGCCTGCTTAGGCTCAAGTGAATCCTTTATAGAGAAGAATATATTCAGTTCTTTGTGGTAGGGCTTTAATAGGCTGCCTTACCATCAATGTCAGGGTTCTTACTTTGGGGTAGAAAGCAATAAAAACAGGTTTTATGTTGTTGCTGAAGAGTCTTGTGTACTTTTGGGAAAACTAACTTGAATGCAGGCTCATCAGCTTTGCTTAGGTGCAGTTTTGAGGGGTTTTTCTGTTTTGCTTTTTCGAGACAAGGTTTCTCTGTGTAGCCCTAACTGTCCTGGACTCACTTTGTAGACCAGACTAGCCTTGAACTCACAGAGATCCACCTGCCTCTGCCTCCCTAGTGCTGGGATTAAAGGCGTGTGCTACCACACCCAGCTAGGTGCAGTTTTTATAGCTCATGGTTGTACAGAAGAACCCGTTGAGGGAGTCCTGTTCCGGAGACCCGATTGTGGGAAATTTTTCCTATAAATTTTAAGTTGTGTGTTTGGATCATAGATTAATCCCTAGCGATGAGGGAAGGTCCAGCAGAAAGCATTTTAATGAGGAAGTTGGGTATGGAACCTGCCACACACATGTCCTTAGCTAAATATCATGTTGCTCTATGAACGGCCTTCGTATTGTGAGTGAGCCCTGGAACCCAGGCTCTGGAGCAAAGTTTCCATCATCCTTGTCTAACCCTTTGGGAAACTTCTTTTCTGGCAGGATTAACTATGAAGAAAGTATGATGGTGCGTTTAAGTGTTAGCAAGCGAGAGAAAGGACGGCGAAAGCGAGCCAGTGTCATGAGCTCACAACTTCATTCCCTCACACACTTCAGCGACATCAGTGCCTTGACAGGAGGAGCCGCTCATCTTGATGAGGTGAGCTGGGGTACCGTGGTGGCAGGCAGCTGTCATGCTTTTAGCCACCTGTGTGGGTTTGTCCACTGAGCGTGGAAGAGAGTGACGGGGCTTAGAAGGCACTACTATTTCTTCACTTCTGTTTGTCTCCAGGACCAGAATCCTATTAAAAAGCAGAAGAAGATACCTAAGAAAGGTCGGAAGAAGAAAGGTCAGTGAACCGATAAGAGTTGGTGCCCAGATGGACAGTCTGAGTTGGCATCCTCTCAGGAACTGCCGTTTCCAGTCTTGCCTATCTCTTCCATACTAGTCGTTAATCTCTTTAGGTAGGGTTTTTATTGTTTTTTCTTTCCCAAGTTTGAAATCGGTGTCATTCACAAGAGAGTCTCTAGATTATGCTTCTGTGGCCCCACAACTCACGTGCAGGTGTCTATAAAGAGAGCTATAAAAATACCACTGAAGGACTGCTCTCTGCTGCATTCATACTTCTGTGAGTCTGAGAAGCGGGAGGGAGTGCTGCCTCAGAGCACATCTCTGTGGGGCTTCTCCAGAATCTCCTTTCCTGGCCCTCAGCTCTTGTAGTCCTTTGCCTCACTCTTATTTCCTTCCATTCCAGGTTTTCGGCGGCGCCGGTGACATGCTTATGCACTCTTTGTCATCCTGGGATGCTTCTAACCTCGCTGTATGTAGGTGTTTGTCTTGGGCTGTGTTTGCCTTGGAAATGTGCAAAGTTTGTTACTAAATAAAACTGACTTTGTTTATGAGTGAAAGGCCTTTTTGCACATGACTAGAATTGCAGGGTGTGTGTTCCTTCAGTAAAAGGGCAGTAGAAAGGGGAAGATGGTATTTTGGGGGTATTTGACAAGTTTGATTTTGCTTTCTTTAGTAATATATTTTTTCCAGAAATTGGGAATTGATTATTTTACAAAAATAGAGGTAGAATAGAATAATCAGCCCTCCCTCACCTCTGCTGTCCCACCTTCCTGTATGATCTGATAAGTTTAGAATTCTGAAATAACATTGGTTTTAGGTTTTGCTGATCTGTCCAGCTTGGCCACCAGGTGGCATTAGTGGCTCAGGAAACCTGTGATTCCTGATAAAATAAGGTAGGTAGCTTGGCTCTGTCCCCATTTTTCTGAAAGCATTTCTTGTAAAATGTCATGCCTGTGAGAGCTGATGTTCGGTCAGTCCTGGGAAGGAAGTGTGAAGAGCAGCTGAAGTGACAGGTGGAGGCTCAGGGTACACTTGTAGTCTAGCTTCTTTGCCTTGACCTCCATCCGCGTTCTCAGTTTACCTGGGTCAGGGAAGTCCAGCCCTTTTAAAGGGTCTGTAAAAGCATGTCAGCAAGTAGGAGACAATATCTCTAGTGTGACAGGTAGGAGAATGAACACCCTACAGAGTGGAGCCAAACTTAAGCAGATTCAGATCTGAGCTCTCAGCTATTCGGAGAATAATGTTGGTGAGAGCCTTCCTAATCCTGGGCAGTGCAAGCAAGGGATGAAGTGAGAAGTGGGTCTACACATGTAATTCACTGCAGTTCTAAAAAGGCTGGGTCTGGATTGCATTTGGTTGGTTGGTCTTTTGAGACAGGGTTTCTCTGTATAGCCCTGGCTATACTGGAATTTCAGGCTGGCCGGGAACTCAAAAATTCACCTACCTCTGCCTCTTATGAGTGCTGGGATTAAAGACATGCACCACCACAGCCTGGTTTGAATCAGATTTCTACTGAAAGTTACTCTGATTGATGACTATAATCAGTTAACCACAGCCTGGTAGAAGTTAAAAGACTAGATATATGATAGCTCTACTAACTGATCATGGTCAAATCATTTAATATCTTGATCCTTTAACTTTCCTCAGCTGGAAATACAGGTATGCTTGAGTCCTGGGGCTACACCTCAGTGGTAGAGCACTTACTTATATTGAAGAGGCCTTAGGTTCAACTCCTAGAATTGGGGAATGGTAAAGGAAACTGAGGCAATGGCTCATTGGATAAGAGCACATGGTGTATGAGCGTGAACTTCAGTTCAAGTCCCCAACACCCACATAAAAAGTCAGGGAGTAGGGCCTGGCAAGACGACTTAGTGGATAAAGGTGCTTGACGACCTCGGTTTTATCCCTGGGACCTAGGGTGGAACTGACTCCTGAAAATGCCCTTTGAGCCTCACTTACCTGCTCCCCCTCCCCACAAATTTGAAAGGAGTAATAAAAATAAGTCAGGCATGGCTGTACACACCTCTAGCCTCCCCAGCACTGGGGACAGCAGACAGGTGGAGGGTTGAGGCTGCCAGCCTAGCTCCGTGAGAGACTTCAGAGGAATAATGTGACAGCAACAGAACAGGCACATCCTCCCTTGGCCTCTGGCATGCACACATGTACATATACCATATGCAAATTCAATTAAACAAAATAGAGCTGAATCTCTTAAGATTTCTGTATAGAGAGCCGGGCGTGGTGGCACACGCCTTTAGTCCCAGCACTCGGGAAGCAGAGGTGGGCGGATCTCTGAGTCCAAGGCCAGCCTGGTCTACAAAGTGAGTCCAGGATAGCCAGGGCTACACAGAGAAACCCTGTCTCGAAAAACAAAACAAACAAACAAACAAACGAAAAAAAAAAAAAACCAAAAGATTTCTGTATATAGGAGTCTTGAGTTTTGTGGATTACCCCAGGACGGGCTTGCTTCTGGGGCATCTTAGTTCCTGGTAAATCTGAAGAATCCTGTGTGCCCCGAGACTAATATCTACTCAAGTGAGTCTAAGCAATGAACCATAAAAACAAAGTTAGAGTGCTGCCCTTTCCAGCAAATGGCCTAAGCATGTTAGCTAAAGTGTGCTTTGAAAGCTGGATGAGGTGGCACATGCCTATGATTCTAGCCTCAGGAAGGAGGCTGAGGTGGGAGGAATGCAAGGGAAGGCCTGCCTGCCTGCACTACACAGTGAGTTCAAGGCAGCCTGGGAAACAGCTAGAGCCTGGCTTCATCTCAGAGCTAGGGATGTAGCTCGGCAGTAGCGCATAAACTTGCTTAGCATAAATACAAGCCCCTGGTTTAATCCCTGATACCATGGGCTTGGGGGATAAGCAATGTTTTGGTTAGAGCTATCACATTCATTTGATAGGACTATTGCATTTATCTCTGTTTGCTCTTTTGAAATAGGATCTCAAGATAGTCTAGGCTGTTAGGTGTTGAGGATGACCTTGAGCTCTTGATGTCCTGCTGCCTCTTCAATGCTGGGATTATAGTCAGCACTACCTGCATAGCTGCTGTTTCTAATTTATTAAGATGTAAGATTACTTCCGTTTCTGCCTTGCCTTCAGAGACCACAGTCTACTCTGGGTCTTTAAACAGAACAAACTTCTACCTTTGTGGGACTTAGAATTAATCTAAGTGACTCTTTAGTTCCAGGATGTATTAGTTTTGGTCTTTAGCATTACTAGAAAAAGACTTCCAATAATTATTAGCATTTTTTTCTGAGGATATTCATATCAACATCATTAATAGATTATATTGTTTGACAGAATTTTATGTAGATTGTCAATGTAAAGCAAGTGTAAGTAGGGTTACTTACTTTTCCTGAAGTAGGGATGAGACATCTTAGAGTTCCTTATTGTTCCAGCCTCCTTCCTCTAACTTTTGGAAGAGCCCCAAGAAACCATTAGTCCTCCAATAGAACAGTTTGAGAGCCACTGTTAGCATAGTAGAGTAACAGAATTAAGGATCAGAATTGCAAGGTTTAGGCCTGTTCTATTGTTCACTTGTGTATTTCTGTTCAAGCTGAGTTTTTTCTTTTTCGGTTTTTTTTTTTAAACCTGACATGGTAATTTAGTTTCTCTCTCATTTTTTTTGTCTTAGGGAGTAGGGAAGAGAGTTTGACAAAATCCCGTTTTTTTTTCCTCCAAATCTTTGTTTTGTTAGGGTTTTATGAAGGTTTGGGGGAATGTGAGGAGGGATGGCCAGGTTTCAGCACCGTGGAGAGCTCAGGCTCCCTCCTTCCTGCCTTGGGGTGTGGAAGGCACCAAGCCAAACTAACATTATGATAGTGTGTCTTGTCCTCCTTAGCATCCAGGCTCCGCCATCTCCACTTGTGACGGTACAGATGAGTGAGAGGTGCAGTCTTGACTGTCCTAGGGTCTGTTTGTTCCTTAAATCCCAAGGATTTGGCCAGTGTGGTGAAGTATTAGTGAGGCATGACTCTTGGCTCGGTGCTAGCTAACCTCACTGACACTGTCATGCACAAGATTTTTACCATCGCTTGAGAAAAATTCTGTCCCCAGATTTTCTTACAGGTCCTGAGGAGGCTTAAGTTGTTTCATTCCTTGGGCCTCTTACTGCCTGTGCATGCAGAAAGGCATTGCGCTGGCTCTCAGCCCAGTCTTGCTTTTGTGTCTTTGATCTCATTGTTCAGAGGGCCTTAGAGAAGCCCCTAGAGCCATGCCTTTGCATGTTTAAGCTGTTGATGCCCTGTAAGAAGTGTATCAAAGGTCCATCTTGAACAAATTTGGGTCAATAGGTGGCAGTAGTCACTGAGTGCTGAGGCCCTGACACCCCCAAACACAAGCAAACTTGATAGCTAGTATACTTAAGGATGTGAGAGAGGAAGTCACACTGAAATAAAAATGGAGAGAAGAGTGGTCCCTTTTAGCAGGATCCAGGAAATGCTGAAATGTGCTGGATGACCTGTGGGGTGTTGTGTGGGGAGAGAGAGGATTGGGCTAGTAAAGGGCACTGGTAGAAAAGGCCTGGGCTTTGGGATTAGGGGAGCAGACCTAAGATAGGGGTGTTAGATGAGGACCACAGCAGGAAGGATAGAGTAGTGTGGGGCACTGGAGAGATGGAGGAGGGCGGGAGAGCTGTGAGGGACTGCAGTTGGAGGGGGAGGGGAGCTGCTGCAGTGTGGACTATGTAATGGGGGAGGGGAGGGGAGATACTGGTATCTGCTGCAGCTGCATTGGTTCCCCTCCCCCACTCTTCCCAAGGAGCCAGCACGGTGCTGGCAAATTTGTCTTCATGTATTTATTATTATTAAAAATGGACAGCTCGGCTCCTTCCTCGCTGGAAGCACAACAAATCCTGCTGATCCATTTTCCTCCCCCTCCCTCTGCAGAGCTTTTACACTCTCTCTCTCCTTCCTCCCTGTCCTCCACCTTGGTCTTTCTGACTGGTGGGTGGGTGGGGGAACCCTTCCTTTCCTTTCCTTAGCTTGGTGGCTCCCTGGGGCTTTCTAATGGTGGTTGAGCGTTTCAAGGCAATGTTGGAGGTGGGGGCAGGCAGCTGACAGAAAGGCCTGCATTGCCCCCAGGGAGGGAGCTATATTCTTCACTGTCCAGTGAGGAAAGAGAATGACTTGAAAATACATATAACATCTTTGACCAGCCAGTGAAAAGAGAATCAGCTTTTTTTTCGTACCTGGCATCCTGCCCTTTACACCTTTCTCTTTTCTACTACCTGGATTCTGAGAGGGAAATCTCCTTAGAATGGGAGGAAGAATCACTTCTCCCCTCCCTTGGTCACTTCACCAAGCCTCTCTCTTCCCAGAGGAGGCATACACGATTTTGTGCTAGGTTTGGAGGGCAGAAGCCATGGCTTCTCTCTCCCTACCTGCACCCAGACTCCTGCTAGGGGCTCTTTGTCAGTGCCTGTAACCCTTCACCATACCCATAGGTGGTGCCGCCGTTACTCCCCAGGCAAGTCTCCCTCCCCAGTACCTCCTTCCACCAGTGCCCCCGCCATCCCTCTACCACCTGATTGTTATTCTACCAACGTCTCCTTTACTGTTCTCTTCCTTAAATTAATTTTGTCGTGCCCCCCCCACAATGCCATCTTTGTCCCCTCCCCCCACTCCAATTCTTGCGTTCTCTGTCCTCTTTCCATTTGGCTGTAGTGTCTCCACCTCACTACCTTAATCTACAATCTACACCTCACCTCTCTTTTTCCTTATCTCTCCTACTGTTGTGAGGGCCTATATAGATGAGAGCAGTTTAAAAGATAACAGGGCAAGGAAAACTAAGGGGTCAGCATTGAAGGCAAGGCTGAGAAAATCATTACTCCGGATGACAAATGGATGGAGATGAGGGAGGACAGGTACTCTTGCGTATGTATTCAGTTCCTGGATATGGGCAGTAAAAGTTTAACTGGCAAAAAGTCCTAAGTATACAGAATTAGATTCCAAATGCTGGGAAGGGGAAATAGAGAGAAATGAGGGGCAGACCAGATGGCTCAACTGGGAACGCACTTGTCATGCAACCCTGGTAGCCTGAGGTTGACCCCTGGAACCCACGATCCAGACAGAACTGACTGCAGTTGTTCTCGGACCTTCAGGTGTGTGCTGTGGCATGCCCACACATCCCCACACACGTTGTACACATATTAATAATGCAGGGCGTGATGGAGCCCCCCTTTAGTCCCAGCACGTGGGAGCCAGAGGGAGGTAGATCTCTGAGTTCGAGGCCAGCCTGGTCTACAAAGTGAGTTCAGAACAGCCAGGGCTATACAGAGAAACCCTGACTTGAAAAACAAACAACAATAAAAATAATAATAAATAATGTGTTAAAAGAATTCAGAGGGCTGGAGAGACAGCTCAGCAGTTAAGAGCACTGGCTTCTCCACATGGTGGCTCACAACCATCTATAATGGGATCTGATGTCTTCTTCTGTCGTGCAGGTGTACATGCAAATAGAGTACTCATATGTATAAGTAAAATAATACAAAATTTAAAAAGACTTTAGATATTAAGGGCCCCATTCATTCAGAAACTTTGAGTTTAGATTGTTTAGGATGGCTGTAATTTTGATTTCTGTTATCCATTCTGTAAGACTGGAGAAATACTAGACTCTAAACCTGCATGGCCTCAGGAACATCCTGTTACTGAGCTTTGGAGTCTTCAGAAGGTACTTGTTAGGGAAGCTATGACAACCTGAGTGATGGGCGCCTGGTACAATTCTGGCTGAACGTCTTTGGCCCACTCCTGCAGTCTGCTTTTTACTATCCCATGTCTCTCCTTTGCTTCAGCTGGATTTCTGTGGGCCTCCCTTCAGCCCATGGCTCTGTTGTTCTGCCTTTCCAGAGTACACCCTAAACTCATCAGACTGCTGCTCATCCAGCTCTGCCTCATCGTCTTTTCTGGAGAACCCCAATTGTGTGGCCTGTGCCCTAGACCCTTCAGCTCATTTAGAGCTGTTGTTGATTATGAAGTTATCCAGTTTTGTTTTATTTTTCCCCCGCGGCAGGGTTTCTCTGTATAACACTCCTGGCTGTCCTGGACTCATTTTTGTAGACCAGGCTGGCCTTGAACTCAAAGAGATCCACCTGCCTTTGCCTTCTGAGTGCTGGGATTAAAGGCATGTGCCACCACTCGGGGCAGCTGTCCAGTTTCTCAGATGGCTTACTTTTGTCTTTATCACATCACCCATTGTGAACTAATGGTATCCTAGTCACTCCCTGGACAGTAATGTCTTTGCTCATGCCCTCAGGATTGTCTACAGCATGGACAGTGTGGCCTTCTTGTGATGGTAACAGGAGATCCTACTAACTTGAGTGGCAGTCCTGGAGTGACCAGCTTCCATTCTCAGATGCGTGAGTCAAAGCTAACAGCTACCCTAAGAAGAAAGGCAGTCAGTCACAGCACTGGAAAGCTCTGTAGAACAAGCCAGGACTGCAGTACCATATTATGTGAGCCTTGGAGGTTCTGGGCTCTTCTTGCTTCCTGCCAGTCCTGCCTCCCTCGGGTATACTGGCAGAAGTCTTCCTCAGCTGCTTATAGTTCTCTTGTTAGATTTTGGGTACTCTAGTTAGCATTATAGTCTCATGTAACAGGTCCCTGTTAGGATCTGTCCTCTCTCTTTTTTTTTTTTGAGGCAAGGTTTCATTTTGTCACCTTTGCTGGCCTACCTTGTTGACCTTGAAGTCAGCGATGACCTGGAAGTCAGAGATATGTCTGCCTCTGGCTCCCTCATGCTGGAATTAAAGGCATCTGCACCAGGCAAGGGCTTTCTCTCAAAGCAAGGATCGTTACAATTTTTGTTGCAGGCTGAGCACGGTAGTATATATATGCCTTTAATCTCAGCATTTGGGAGGCACAGGCAAACAGATCTCTGTAAGTTTGAGGCGCTAACCTGATCTACAAAGAGAGTTCCAGAACAGCCAGGGCTACACAGAAAAGCTGAATTGAAAAAAAAAAAAATTGGGGGGGGGGGCAGTTAATGATAGAGACTTTGCAGCTTGAGAACATTCTAGAACAGTCATTTCAGTTACAATTACTTCTCTAGGTGCTGTAGGTGTGGCGGCTAAACTGAATGAGATGTGTTTTCCTCCACTTGTGGGCTAAGCAGCTGAACTGGCATTTGCACCTAGTCTCCTGAAGTCTGAGTTTTCCTTCACTCCTTAGAAACAGATATGCCCATTTTATTCCCTGGGTCACTGAAAGCCTTGAAAGTAGAAGCATAGTGAAGATTTGTGTCCGTGGGTGTGTGTGTCCGCCCCTGTGCTGACATAACTTTTATAGAAAGCACCACTGTGGCCATGTTAGTAAACACTCTTATGCGTTTTATTATGGTTAAAACTCAGCATAGAGTGGAGGCTTAGAAAACATTCATGTTTCTACTTTGCCTAAGCCTGTCGCAGCTTGCTGGGAACTGCTTTGTCTAACCCAGAGGCCTCAGCTTAGCCCCACAGTTGGGCTCTGGAAAGCAGAAAGCAGCCCTGCATTTGTTCCTTCCTCTCTTCCAGGTTTGATTCTCTCACTGCTGGCTCTTATAGGAAGCCCTGGGTGGTAAAGAGATCAAATCAGAATTCCTTCTAGGAAGACTCTGTCCCTTAAGCACAGAGACTGTCCTCTGCTACTGCTATTAGCTGTGTGACAGTTAACAAGAGAAAAGCTTTCATCTGACTTCATCCTTTCTAGGTGTCCTCCAGTCGAGCCTTAGGGTGATGTGTCACTGATGGCAGATCTTCTCTGTAACTATTCCAAAGGCTTTAAGTCCCGTTTCCTGGATCCAGTCTGCCACAAGGGGTGTTACCTGAGACCAAGCACTTTCACTTTCTTACCCATCAAATCTCAAATCAATTCCCTAAAGGTTGCATTTCTCTTCGGGGGGTCAGTTGACACCCCTAGAGAGACATGGTTGCTGCTAAGAGTCTCATCCTCACCTATGTCTGATGGAGCTCCTGCAGTCGGATTCTGCAGTCTGTCTCTTAGCACCTTAGCCTTGTCGTTTCACTTGGAATCTTTCCTCCATTGCAGTGAACAAATTCCTGGTTTAGTAGAAATGTCCACTATCTTGTAAGATCCTGTGGGTTGAATGCCCAGTATCACGAAGCTTGATTGGCTCTCTGTAGGATCTGCCTCTGCCCTCTCCCTACATTGCTGGCCTCCCCTCTGGCCTAGGCTCCATAGGACCAGTACACATAAGTCCTCTGCACACACGTCCTATTCCTTTACACATCTTGACAAAGCATGGCTCCACCCCAGTCACCTCTTCCTTCTCCATTATTTTTTCTTTGCCTTTCCCCACGTTTGCCTTCCTTCTTTTTTTCTCCCTTCATTCTTTTAAATCTCTTTTGCATCTACTTACGATTGGCCATCTTTGTCCACCCCCCTCACTCCCAGCCATCTCTCAGCAGCTGCTCTCTGCATTGCCTGCTCATGCATGATGTAGAAAGAATGACTGCAGAATAGAATAGTTCCCTGATCCCCAAAGTAAGTGATCCTTTTTCTCCATGGGATCAGTGGCTGTGTTCTCCATCTTGTCCTCATTGGTCCTTATGAGCTAGCAACCCCTAAAATGCTGTTCATCTTTTGGGATGAATAGGCTTTGTTCTTGACTACTTCAGAAGTCAAGAAGTGTTGAAGCAGAGAGATTGACTTGCTTTGGATGCCCTTCATTAGTTCTTCCTATGTACGGGGCTGCCTGCACCCCTCCCATTCTCTGGCATTCTCCTTCTGTCTGTCTCTCCTAGCATAAAACAGCAGCAGGACGGTATAGTTGGTGGAGATCTTGCCAGCCATACCCCTCAGTTTTGCTCCTCCCTGCTTGCTGTATATGTAGGTGGGGGTGGTGAAGGAGGGTGGTGGCATGGTGCCAACCAACCTAGAGCTATCTGGAGTGTGTTCTGCCATAAAGTAGGATCTGTCTGTCCCACCCTCCTCTTCCACTCTTCCTCTCCCATTTTTAATTAGCCTCTAAATTAATTAAATCCCATGTGGTGATTAGCATTCCTACAGGAAAGAATACAATGGGAATAGGACAAGACTTCTTGTCCATTCAGGCAGAGAGATTCAAGGATGAGAAGACGGGTGGGGAATAAAGGGCAGACTGGGAAACCAATTTAAGAGTGGATTGAAACCTGAGATGTATGAAAAGACAGGAGAATTCATGGACCTTGTTAGAAAAGAAAATAATAAGCATTGTTAGCATGGGAGAAGTGAGAGTCCCTGGAAGCCTCCAAAGAGTAGGAGGTAGAGCCGTGACTGAAACATTAACATGCATGAACAGTCTGGGGTGATGATACAGAGGATGTTAGCTTGCTGCCTGGACTTTCTTCTAAAGAAGTGAGTTTAGTTTTCAGAGGACAGCTTTAGGCTGGAAATAAAGGTGAAGTTTCTCTTTGCAAGGTAGTGGATACTATACTGGAAGTAGGTGGCAACAAGGCCTATTCATCTTGGGGATCACTAGCTCAAAGGGAAAACACAGCTACTGATCCAATGGAGAAAAGGAGTCACTTTGACAGTGAGGAAGCTATTCTGCTGTCATTCTTTCTACATCACATGTGGCTGGTGCTTCCTTTTATCATCTTGCAAGAGCTGGATGGCTGGCTCCTTGAAGACATACACCTCTTCCTTAGAAAGATACAAAGTGGCCAGGTGTGGTGGCACATACTTTTCGTCCCACAGGATCTCTCTAAATTCAAGGCCAGTTTGGTCTACAAAGAGAGTTCCAGACCAGCCACAGCTACACAGTAAGACCTCCAAAATCAAAAAACCAACCAAGCAAACACAAAATATAAATAGCACGATCCTAAAGATTATATATTAGCCTCTATTTAGTAAATGTATTGATTAGTATACAACCATGTATGAAACTGGGATCATTGCTGTAGAATCTGTGGTATATTTTTAAAGATTTATTCATTTAATATGTAAACAGTGTTCTGTCTGCATGTACACCTGCATTCCAGAAGAGGGCACCAGATCCCACTATAGATGGTTGTGAGCCGCCATGTGGGTGCTGGAAATTGAACTCAGGACCTCTGAAAAGTAGGCAGTGCTCTTAACCTCTGAGCCACCTCTCTAGCCCCCATGATATTTTTAAGTTGTACTTAATGTCTTCTAAAGACATAAAGGTTGTTTGTTTGTCTTGTGCTAAGGATCAAACCCATGGCCTTATACATTCTAAGCACACTCTACCCCTGAGCTCTCAGCCCTACCTCTCATTATAGAAAAATATGATGGCATATAAGGTGTAGTTATGTACTGAGTAGATTAGGCAAGTAGAAAAAGACTCCTACAGAGGGACAGGCCTGAGGAGAGACAGGAAAGCAGGTGGAGAAGGAGCACCGCCATGTGTCCTGGGTTTTCTCTGATTTATCTCCATACAGCTCTTTCCGTCTGGTCCAAGACAGTCTACTCCCTCCCTCTGTCTGCTGGGACTAGAGTGTGCACCACACGTGCTTTCCTTTTCAGTTCTCGCCATCTTATATTCTGGATCTGTAATTAGGAAGGACAAGGACACAGATGGGCCTTTTACCCATTTAGCATGTTGTACTTTTCTCTGCTGTTAAAAAAGTGAGATTAAAAACATACTTCAGATAGTGGGGCGGGGTAGAACCAGGAGGGATGGAGGGAGGGGACTGTGATGGAGATGTAACTTGAATTAATAAATTAAAAACAAAACAAAACATACTTTAGGGCAGGCATGGTGGCACACACCTTTAATTCCAGCACTCAGGAGGCAGAGGCAGGCGAATCTCTGTGAGTTCGAGGCCAGCGTGGTCTACAAACTGAGTCCAGGACAGCCAGGGCTACTACACAGAGAAACCTTGTCTCGAAAAACAAAACAAAAGAAACAAACAGGAAAAATCAAAATAAACAAGGAAAAATAAGCTATTTTGAATGAACATGTAATACTTTATCAGGGATTTATAATGATTTGTAAAAACCATTTGTTTATTAGACATTTGAATATTTGCTTGGTTTTTGTCATTGGTTGGTTGTTTTGAGATAGGGTTTCACTACGTAGGTCAGGCTGGACTTGAACTCGAAATCCTGTCTAAGTTTCCTAGGTAGCTGGGTTATAGTCCATGTCTGGCTTATTTCTAGTTTTGTTAGGATTTTCTTTCCTTCTGTTATGAACATGTACCTTTTTATGAATATACTTCTGTAGTTTCCTAAAATGGAATTTCTGATGTGTGGATTGGGAGAACTTCTTAGTATTTGATTTTGAATAGGTGAAAATCCCATACACTACAAAGAGAGTACACTGAAACTTATTTCCACGTTTGTCCCTTACTGTTCTCTGTAGAGCATTCCATGCATACATATACATATGTGTTTTTATACAAAAAGAAAGGTTGATTCCATGTTCCTAACGTTGTGATTCAATCTAAAATGGAGTTGGAAAATACTGTTATGAGGTATCCATCCACCAGAGAAGACTGCTCAGATGTGGGTTCAAGCCAATAGAAAGTGTTAGCCAGCTGGTGAGTATCCTGGTGTTCAGTCCTGGGCCTTTCGCAGGGTGAACTTGTAAGCACAAAAACCACATCCTGGGTTGTAACAGTAAGTTTTTATTTATCAAACATATATTTATTAATACTTAACAATTACCTAACAATCACCTATCCTAAATCCTAAAGCTCGAACCCTAACTCTAAGACCTAATCTACAACACCCTAATATCTATAAAACAAACACTTAACTCTAACCTAAAGTTTCTTATATATTTGGTTGTGAGCCTAGCCTTTAACGGCTGAGCCATCTCTCCAGCCCCTAAAGTTTCTTAAATGGACATTCTTTTAACTTTTGGCATGGATCCATATGGGTAGTTGATTTCCGCCAAATCTTTCAGTCTTATAGTCTGTGAATCTCGTTCGTTAGATCTTAAGGCAATTTATAAAGACCATTGAAGTGGGGCAGCTCTTATAAGAATTGTCTCTTCAGTCCTAGGACCTACTTATTTGCAAGATGAAAAGTTTATTAGGCTCACCATTCAGATGCTTTGGGTCTCCAAGGGTCTCACTTCAGTGCTCAGTCCAATCCTGGCATTTTGGCTGTCTGATGCTTTGGAAATCCAAAATCTATGCAGCTTTCTGAGTTGGACCAAAACAGTTCAACTCTGCCAAAAGGAGCTTTTTTGTTACGCTCTCCACCTATGTGGATCACTGAAGTCTCTGGGTGGGTGAAGCAGGAGGAATGACGTGAAACATCTCAACCAGATGAGGAGGAAGGTTGCCATGACGCGGCAAACACTTAAATCCTTTGTGTCATAATGCATCACAAAGATCTCAGTGTAAACTCCGGCCTCTCATTGCCATGGTTCTTGGTGGGCTTATGCCGGGTATGCCCCTGTCCAAAGTCACATGATTTGCCTCTTGGCGGACTTTCCAAGGAACACCCTTCAGTGTCAATCATATCCAGATGTAACTGGATGTAGAGAGCTGCGATGTGCCACGCCTTAAAGATGGCGGCGGTTTCCGCCTTCCACCAGCCTGACGGTGAGCGCTCTCAGTGGTAAACAAGTCCATATTTGGCAAAGACCACTGATCTGGCTTGCTTCCGCATACGTGGGCCTCTAAGATAGCACCACGTGGCTTTACTTGATTGGCTGTTCATATAGTGTTTAGCCTGTGGGTTGGGTCTGCCCGGGCATTCAGAAGACTGTTTTCAAGGGACCTGAATAAACTGCTGGAGAAGAGCTTTTGCGAGTTGCGTCATCCTTGCTGGTTGAGGGGGACGCGACAAGTGGTGGCCCGTACGGGGAACCAGAAAAGACTCAGAACTCCTGCAGTCAGGGGCAGCGCTGGTAAGTTCCTGGGATAAATTAGGACAATAAAGTTTCACGGAGATAGCGAACAAAAGGTAAAGTTTCGCGGAGATAGTGAACATACGGTAAAGTTTCACGGAGATTGCGAACAAAAGGTAAAGTTTCGCAGGGAAGCTGCGAACCGAAAGTAAATTTTTAATCATGGGATTGTCTGAGTCACATCCAATTTATCTGGCTCTTCAGGAGCTACTTTTAGCTAGGAATTTGAAAATTAAGAAGTCTACCCTAGAGAGATTTTTGAATGAATGTGATTCCGTGGCTCCATGGTTTGCGGTGTCCGGGAATCTTACGGTATCCTGCTGGGACAAATTAGGCAGGGACTTGGATTTTGCTTGGGAACAAGGTACTCTAAAGCATGGAGTAAGACCAATTTGGAAAATGGTGAGGAGTTGTTTAGAAGATCAGAGATGCTGTAACACGATCAAGGAGGGAGAATCAGCCTTGGAACTGCTGCAAGGGGAAAGATCTGAGCAAATAAACAGTGAAAAGGAAAGTAACAAAGGCGAAAGATTTGAGCAGGCAGACAGTGAAAAGGGAGGCAAAAAGAAGGTTCCTCTCTATCCCGATCTTAGAGATTTTAGAGATTTTGAGGACTCAGAGAGCACGGATTCTGAAGGAGAGCTACACGCTCTAATAGAACAGTTGGAGAGGACTGTTATTAGAAAAAAGGAAAGGAAAAGGGTAAAAGAGAAGGACACGTCGGCGGCAGTCGGTGTGGGTGAAGCCGTTGCTGCAGCGCCTTCAGCCACGCTGGCGGCGGCTGGTGTAAGTAAAGCCGTTACCGCGGCGCCTTCAACTCCTCCTCCATATCCAGAAGCCATTCAGATAGATCAGCCTGTTCAGTCCCTGAAAGTAGGGAGATCTTTCTGCCCGGGGATGTGGACACAAGTAAGAACAGAATTACAGTTTGCCTATCCGGTATACCAAGACCCACAAGGGAACAGGTACGAGGAACCGCTTGATTTTAAGGTAGTTAAATCCCTTGCAGAGTCGGTTCGTACCTATGGTACTACCGCTTCTTTTACAATGGCTCAAGTGGAAGCATTAAGCAGACATTGTATGACTCCAAGTGATTGGAGTGGCCTGGTCCGCGCCTGCTTAAGTCCAGGGCAATACTTAGACTGGAAAGCTTTCTTGATTGAGTATGCCACTGAGCAAGCAGCCATTAATCAGAGAGATGGAAATCCAGCCTGGGATAGAGATATGCTGCTTGGGCAGGGGAGATTTGCCAACCAGCAGATAGGATGTCCTATTCAGGTTTATGAGCAAATAAACAAGATAGCTATCAAGGCTTGGAGATCTCTTCCTAATAAAGGGGAGGTGAGTGGGAACTTAACTAAGATTCTACAGGGCCCCATGGAGCCCTTTTCAGACTTTGTGGCACGAATGGTGGAAGCAGCAGGGAAGATTTTTGGTGACCCGGATGCTGCCTTGCCACTAATAAAACAGTTGGTCTATGAGCAATGTACTAAAGAGTGTAGAGCCGCTATCACCCCTTACAAGAACAAAGGCCTAGAAGCCTGGATGAAAGTGTGTAGAGAACTTGGAGGGCTGTTAACTAATGCTGGTCTTGCTGCCGCAGTAATACAGTTGGCCAGAAAAGGTGGAGGAAGTTCAGGAGTTTGTTTTAAGTGCGGCAAGATGGGACACTTTAAAAGACAGTGCCCCAGGGGAAGGAGTACAGAAAGTACAGGAAGTGTACAACGCCCCAGGCGGCCGGGGTTATGCCCAAAATGTAAAAAAGGGAACCATTGGGCTAATGAATGCCGTTCAGTGATAGACATCCATGGCCAGCCTTTAACTCAAGGTTATGGTGGCGCTCGTCCAAAAAACGGACAGCGGGGCCCACGACCTCAGGGCCCACAAATATATGGGGCAGTAGAGAATCAGGACAAAGAACAGAATCAAGAGAGATGGCCAACCCTCCGCCATCCGAGAGACCGCGGAGAGCCACTGCAGGCTCAGCAGGATTGGACCTCTGCTCCACCACCAGACTCGTATTAACACCCCAAATGGGGGTCCAGTTAATTGAAACAGATTTTAAAGGACCCCTTGAACCTGGTACAGTTGGTTTGTTGTTAGGGAGGTCATCATCAGCCTTGAGAGGTTTTATTGTCCATCCTGGAGTTATAGATCCAGATTATACAGGAGTGGTTAAGATCATGGTAGCCTCCCCTCGTGGTATAACGGCTATCTCTCCTGGAGATAGAATTGCTCAATTGATCATGTTGCCGAGCTTACATGACCGCTATGCAGCAAAGAATAGAGAGAGAGGAAAAGATGGTTTTGGGTCCACTGGCACAGATTTGACTTTTCTCTCCCTGGATTTGGACCAACGCCCCGTCTTGGAGTTAAAAGTTGATGGTAAAAAGATCCTGGGCCTTTTGGATACTGGGGCTGATAGGAGTATCATAGCAAAGAAAGACTGGCCTTCAGGTTGGCCTGTACAGGCCTCTTCTCAAACACTTCAAGGCCTGGGTTATGCTAAGACTCCAGATATGAGTGCAAGATTATTAAAGTGGCAGGACCAAGAAAACCACTCAGGAGAAATGCAGCCATATGTACTTGAGCTCCCTATCTCCCTTTGGGGAAGAGACCTTTTAAAGGATATGGGATTTAAATTGAGTAATGACTATTCTGATTCAGCCCAACGTATGATGCAAGATATGGAATATGCTCCAGGCTTTGGAATAGGAAAATATTTGCAGGGGCGGAAAAGTCCCATATCTATGCAGCAAAGACAAAAGAGACAGGGCCTGGGTTTTTCCTAGGGGCCACTGAGGAGGGCATTCCCATAACTTGGAAGACGGAGGATCCAGTATGGGTTCCTCAGTGGCCACTTTCCTCTGTAAAATTGAATGCAGCTAAAGATTTGGTGGATGAACAGATGTCTTTAAAGCATATAAAACCATCTGTATCTCCCTGGAATACACCTATCTTTGTCGTTAAAAAGAAATCTGGACAATGGAGATTATTGCATGACCTGCGTGCCATAAATCAACAAATGCAGATCATGGGCCCAGTGCAATGCGGCTTGCCGCTTTTATCATCTTTGCCAGCCTCATGGCCCATTATAGTTATAGATATAAGAGATTGTTTTTTCTCCATCCCTTTGTGTGCCAAAGATAGTGAGAGATTTGCATTTACTGTTCCATCCTGTAACCATGAGGAACCTGATCAGAGGTTTGAATGGGTAGTATTACCTCAGGGCATGGCAAACAGCCCCACTATGTGCCAACTGTATGTGGGGGAAGCCATTGCTCCCTTGAGAAAGAATTTTCCAGATTTGAGATGTGTTCATTATATGGATGATATCTTACTGGCAGCTAAGAGTGAACAAATGTTAGATCGGGCCTATGAAGAATTAGTGCAATTATTAAAAAAGAAAAGGTTGTTTATTGCTCCTGATAAGGTTCAAAAGGAAAATGTGGTTGATTATTTAGGAGCGAAGGTTGGACCTGAAAAGATAATACCTCAAAAGATTGAGATAAGAAAAGATAATTTAAAGACTCTAAATGATTTTCAAAGGTTGTTAGGAGATATCAATTGGGTAAGAGGCTATTTGAAGCTACCAAATTATGAAATAAGACCCCTATATGATATTTTGAAAGGTGATTCAGCACTTAATTCTCCTAGGCAATTTACAGAAGAAGCAAGAAAAGCTTTATGTAAAGTGGAAGAAAGGTTACAGAGTGCCTTCCTAAAGAGATGGCAGGAAGGACAGCCCATTGTATTGTGCATGTTTGCCACCTATGGTCAACCTACAGGATTGTTATGGCAGGACGGACCATTATTATGGACTTATTTGAAGATTTCTCCAAAAAAATCCATAGAACATTATCCCACTGCACTTGCTGCTTTAGCCTTGAATGGTATCTAACAATGCTTGCAGTCTTTTGGAGTTGCTCCTGCCAGTATAATAGTGCCCTATTCCAGTTATCAAATTAAGATTTTGTGTGGCACTGTAGATGACTGGGCAATATGGCAATGTAGCTTTGAAGGCGTGATTGATAACCATTATCCTAAGCATCCATTGCTATCATTTTTTAAGGAGCACCCAGTGATATTCCCTAAGGTTACTTCAGCAGTACCACTTCAAGGGTCACCAAATGTGTTTACTGATGGCTCAAAGACAGGCTGCAGAGCCTATTTGATAGAAAGACAAGAGCCCGTGTTATGTCAATTTCAACCGGGCTCCCCCCAAATAGTAGAGTTGAAAATAGTAATTGAGGTGTTTAAAAGATGTCAATTTGCATTCAATTTGATCTCAGATTCAGTCTATGTGGTCAACGCAGTGAAAGTATTAGAATTGGCAGGTCCTATTAAGAATAATAGTACTGTATGTGCCTTATTACAAGAGTTACAAGTTTTAATCTGGCAGAGAAAAAGGTGTTTTTATATTCAACATATCAGAGCACATACAGGATTACCTGGACCATTAAGTGAGGGTAATGATAAAGTTGATCAATGGACTAGGATGACATGCATTTTTTGGAGCTCATTCCTGGACCAAGCCAGACAGTTTCACCAATTATTTCATGTAAATGCAAAAACTCTACAGCAAAAATTCCATTTATCTAGAGCAGATGCTAGACAAGTGGTTTTGGACTGTCCTCAGTGTGTGATTCATCATCATCCTCCCAGTGTGGGAGTGAACCCTAGAGGGTTGATGCCACTCAAAATCTGGCAATGGACGTTACCCACATTTCAGAGTTTGGAACCTTAAAATATATTCATGTATCTGTGGATACCTGCTCAGGTATCATACATGCTACACCTATGAGTGGAGAAAAGGCTCGCAATGTCATAGGGCATTGCTTAGAAGCCTGGGCTGCATGGGGAAAACCACAGCAGCTGAAAACGGACAATGGACCAGCCTATACGGCTCAGTCCTTTGTCTCCTTCTGTAACCAGATGGAGGTACAGCTTAATCACGGATTACCATACAATCCTCAAGGACAAGGAATTGTGGAGCGTGCTCATCGCACCTTGAAAGAATATTTGCAAAAACAGAAAGGGGGAATAGGCCAAGGCCGTACCCCCAAGGAGAGAATGTCTTTAGCTTTATTTACTTTAAACTTTTTCAATTTGGATGCTCAAGGCCGCTCAGCAGCGGACAGACATCAGGATTCCCATGGTTCACCTAAAAGCATGGTGAAGTGGAAGGATATTTTGACAGGCTCTTGGCGGGGGCCTGACCCCGTGCTAACATGGGCAAGAGGGTCTGTTTGTGTTTTTCCTCAGGATCAACAAGATCCAGTGTGGGTGCCTGAACGCCTTGTGAGGAAGATTCGTCATGAAGACCTTCCTAAGGATCCTGGTGTTAGTAGCAGTGAGTATGTCAGGAATGACCGAGCCGAGATGGGGGATTCTGTCGATATTCCCAAAGCCGATGCCGGTCAGACATGATGCAACTGTGTTTCCACGCTTATTTAGCAGTAATAGAAGCTTAGGCTTACCCTACCTTCCCTTTGATGATCAGAGAAGCCCTATAGAGGGTAATAGAAATGTCAGCTTGAAGGGTAGTCTGTGCTTTTTAATGAGCTTCAATAGGTCAGATGATACAAAATGCATTAAATTGTCTCAGCAGTCAGCAGATTTTTTACCACAACTGAGGTTTGGGGGTAGGAGTGGTGGTTTGTTTTCAGGCAATGGTTCTCGCCTTGAAGGAATAAGTCTTACTAGGGATCCTCAGCAGACTGCCACCAATCCTTTTGATTTGTGGCTTTTGTGTGGGGTAAATGGAAGTTGCATGAACTTGGGTCCTGTCATTATGCTTGGGGGAGGAATTTATCAAAGAGGTAATTTTTCCCTAGGGTCCGCTACCAAATTGGATTTTTCTAGCGGTAGTGGCTCTGGTATTTGGAAATCTTTGTTTCATTCTTACCGCAATAAGACCTTTTCAGCTACGCCAGTATGTCTCTGGCCTCCTTTTCTGTGGATTGTAAGTAATGGGAGTGCATCCTTAGGTGAAGAAAAGTTAGTATGCACTCCGGGCACATGTTTTTATGCCCTATGCTGGAATGCCACAGCCTTTCCTGTGGCTGTGGTGACTAGAATGCCTCGATATGTACCAGTTCCTGTAGAGGCCCCTAATACCATGATGCTATTCAGGTTTAAAAGAGATTTTGGCATCACTGCAGCTATTGTTACTGCCATCACTATTGCTGCTGTGGGAGCTACTGCCTCAGCTATTGCCTTGTCTAGTTCTATACAGACTGCCAATGCCCTGAATAACATCTCAGCCACTGTGGCACAGGCATTGGATAGTCAGACCTCTATGAATTCTCATCTCAAAGGAGGCCTTATGATAGTTAATCAACGCATAGATTTAATACAAGAACAGATTGATTCTCTTTCGCAACTAGCACAATTGGGGTGTGAGTGGAAAATGCAAGGTTTGTGTGTTACTTCTGTGCAGTATCAAAATTTTACAAAGGCTGCTAATCTGTCTAGACAATTGTCAAAGTTCCTCTTACAGGATTGGTCGGCTGAATTTGAAAATTTGATGAGAGAGCTGAGAGCGACAATCGTCCACATCAATTCCACTCGGGTGGATCTGGGCCTGGCTACTGGTTTGACTTCCTGGATACAGACAGCTATGGATCGTCTTAAGGAGTGGGCGGGCATAGGCTCTTTGGCGATACTGATGATACTAGCCTGTCTGGTTTGCCTATGGTGCATCTACAAAATGAGAGCCACACAAAAGCGTAATGCAGCCATGATTATACAAGCCCTTGTCGCCATTGAGGCGGGCCAGTCCCCTCAGGCATGGCTCGCTGCCGTGAAGCCTTAAATCTTCACTGAGCATAGTCCCTGCCCACTGAGGTATTCGTTCCACGGATATTAGGGTCTGGCAAGTCAGTGACGGAGTTGACGGGTAAGTCTCGGCCACCTAAGACAGGGCAGTCCCGAGTGGGGAGGCTGACCCAGAGACGGGTAAGAGTTTGAGCACCGCCCTCCTACAGGCTCAGGCCCACCGTGAGATCCCCAGATATGGGGATTACGTAGCCTTTCCAGGGACTTCTACCAACTTAAAAAAAAAAAAAAAAAAAAAGGAGGAACTGTAGAGAGCTGCGATGTGCCGCGCCTTAAAGATGGCGCCGGTTTCCGCCTTCCACCAGCCCGACGGTGAGCGCTCTCAGTGGTAAACAAGTCCATATTTGGCAAAGACCGCTGATCTGGCTTGCTTCCGCATACGTGGGCCTCTAAGATAGCACCACGTGGCTTTACTTGATTGGCTGTTCATATAGTATTTAGCCTGTGGGTTGGGTCTGCCCGGGCATTCGGAAGACTGTTTTCAAGGGACCTGA
>CAJQZJ010032031.1:2945716-2991092 GCA_907164525.1 Lophiomys imhausi | reverse complement strand
CACACACACACACACACACACACACACACACACACACACACACACACCCCTTAGAGGTTCCATGACCTAATGAGTTTGAGACTATATGGGTTAAATACTGTTAACAGTGTTTTGTTTTTTCATGTAATGGGTTTTTTAAAGATTTATTTATTTTTAGCCAGGCGTGGTGGTGCACACCTTTAATTCCAGCACTTGGGAGGCAGAGGCAGGCTGATCTCTGTGAGTTCAAGGCCCAACCTGGTCTACAAAGTGGGTCCAGGACAGCCAGAGCTGTTACACAAGAAACTCTGAGCCGGGCGGTGGTGGCGCACGCCTTTAATCCCAGCACTTGGGAGGCGGAGGCAGGTGAATCTTTGTGAGTTCGAGGCCAGCCTGGTCTACAAAGCGAGTCCAGGACAGCCAGAGCTGTTAAACAGAGAAACCCTGTCTCGAAAAACCAAAAAAAAAAAAAAAAAAGAAAACAAGAAACTCTGACTTGAAAACTTAAAAAAAAAACTTATTTGTATTTATGTGTATGAGTGCTTTGTCTGCATGTGTGTATGTGCACCGTGTGTGTGTCTGGTGCCTATGGAGGAAAGAAGAGGATGGCACGGGCCTTGTGGAGTCCAGAATCTTCCCATGGTCAGTGTCAGGCAGATGTGTAGCTCTTGTCTCACTGCTTTGGAGTTCTCTTTCTTTCTTTTCTTTTTTCCCAAGACAGGGTTTCTCTGGGTAGCCCTGGCTGTCCTGGAACTCATTGTGTAGACCAGGCTGGCCTCAAATGCAAAGATGCCTCTGCCTCCTTAGTGCTGGGATTAAAGGCGTGTGCCACCACTGCCTCACCCTTTCTTGTTTTAAGAGGGAACTTTTATTATTTACTCATTTAATTACATTTATTTGTGTGTGTGTGTGTGTGTGTGTGTGTATGTGTGTGTGCATGCACACATGTGTGGGCGAGTGAGCTATGGTGTGCAGTGGAGGCCAGAGGACACTTTCTGGAGTGAGTTCTCCTTCTACCATGTGGTTCTCTGGGATTGAACTTCGGTTGTCATCTTTGGCAGCAGTACCTTTATCCACTCAGCCATGCCACTGTCCTAGCCTCCAAGCTGGCCTAAAGTTGGGACATAGGTAAATGTGTTGACAAGGTATTACCTATGCCTCACTTGAGTGGGGAGGCTGTGTTACCCTGACTTATCTCTCAGTGTTTAACACCCATTTTTCCTGCCAGTACCCTCTACCTGCAGCCCTGCCCTGTCTGTCACTACCCTGCCTTCTCTCTCCTTCATTCCTCCTTTGGGTTCCTTCTGTTTCCTCTGTGTGCTAAGCAGACAGGCTCCCTCTCTGCCTCTAGATCTCCACTTGTCTTGTCATCCCCTTGGCCCCCAGCCTGGCAGCCTGCCCTGTAGGAATGTTAATTAGCATTCACGATTTAATTAATTCAGTAGCTAATTAATGATTGGGGACTGGAGGTGGGGAGCTGGGATGCTGGGGGGTGGGTTTGAGTTGAAGGTGGCAGAGAGAAGTAGCCTAGGCTGCAGAAGGCATCGCAGATGGCAGTGTGGTGGCTGGCACAGTGCCCACTGCTATGGATCCAAGCACACTTGCACGCATGCACACACACAAAACCAGAAAGGGTGATCACGGAATAAAATCAAAAGCAGAAAAAAGGGCACAGGGGCCTTGGGAACCAGGGCTGTGGGGCTAGGAGTGGGGAAGACTCTAGATCCATTTGAATCTGCTCCGGAAGTGGAAGAGTAAGAAAGAAAGAAACAACCACAGCCGCAGAAAGAAGAGAGCTCTCCCGGTACCCCACCCCACCCCCACCCCACCCCTCCTCCCTGGCATGGGATTCATGGGCACCAGCTGAGGACAGGGTCCCCTCCCTCTGCCTGCCACATAAATATTGGCACCGAGGACCCATACTCTGAAGGACAGGGCGTTCCAAAGAAAATAGTTTTCATTTTAAGTTGCCTTTTAATGTACATATACATGTGTGTGTCTATATATATATTACATATAATGTATATTATATATATTTAAATTGCACCTGTTTGGCATGAGGGTGAAGGCGAGTGAAAGAAGGTGACCGAGACAGGAGGAGAGAGAGCGCAGATGGCTTGGTGGTGGTATGGTGTGGTGAGTTGTGGGGAGGAAGAGGGGGTGGTACAGAGGTTGGGGTGGGTGGAATGAGGACTCTGTCCTCCTCTTTTCATTTTACTATGGTTGAAGGAGAAAGAGAAAGAGAAAGAAAGAGAGAATGGGGGTGGGGAGAGAAGCGAGGCAGATGGCAGAGTGGAGAGGCGGCAGCCAGTGCCGGCACTGCCCAGCTTGGGCGGACCCAGCTTCCCCCCCACCACCCCTCCTGCCAGCTCTCCAAATGCCACCCTTCCCCCATCTTCCCCTCTCCCCATCCCCCCAGCTTGGCACTGATCTCAGGGAGAGAGAGGGAGGGAGGCTGGGCAAAGAGCATCTGTTCCCTCCATTCTCCTAGCTCCATCGGCTGCCAACCTAGGGCCATCGTCTGCTTCCATCACTCTTTCGCCTGCCTGCCTACCACCCAATCCCAAATGGGTGCTGGATCAGGTGCCGAATCTGGCTGCCTTCTCGGGTACCAGTCACTCCATTGCTGTGCGTCTGCCCCTGCTGCCTGGCACTCATGGGGCCGTGTGTATGTGTTTGTGCGCGCGCATGTACATGTACCCATACGCGTGTGTTGTATGTGAGCCTCCTGGGCATGGGTGGGGGTTGGCATTGCAGCTGCCACTGGAGCACCCCACTAGAAAGACAGAAGGATGGAGTGGAGGAAAGAGGGGAGCGGTGTGGGGCCTTGGAGGGAAAAAGAGGGTGCATGAGTTGCTTCATGCTATCTTATTGCAGGCATTGGCACTGCAGCTTCCAACCTTGTGCCCATGGAGATAGGAGGGGACAAGTGGAGGGAGCGGCGACAGGAGTCCTTGTGCTCTGGGAGGAAGATGCGGCACACAAGGGTTGTTGGCATCACGACTGTTGGGTTTGTGCCCAGGTCTGGGATTATGGGAACTAGGGGGACGAGGAGGTAGAGAGGGGAGTATGTGCTGTTGATGCCGCTGTTCCTCTAGGATGAGCTCTGAGAAGTGTGTGGACTATGAAGGAGTGATGCTGTTCCAGTCTGAGAGTGAAGAGAGTAGATGGGGAAGTGCCAAGAAAGAGTGGAAGAGATGGGAGGAGGGCTGTGCCACTACTACCCAGGGAGGACTTGTCTGGGCTGGCAATGTGGCCTTTTGTGAGAACACTGAAGAAGACAGCGGGGAAACTGGGGTGTGAGGGAAGCTGGTGCTGCCCATGGAGCTTGGTATGGCCGTGGTGTTGTGTGGTATGGGGAGGGTGACAGTGTCCCTCTTGGTGTGGTTGAGAAGGCTGTAGTGTTAGGGTTAGTGAGATGAAGGATGGATGGTTCAGTTGGGAGAATAGACTTTTTTTTTTTTTCTGCCAGGTCCTCCTGCCCATTCCCTCTTAGGCATGGAGAGCTGAATGGCAGCTGGAGTGCCACATGAGGACACAATGGAAGAAGCATGCCATTGCTAAGACCCCAAGGACGAAAGAGTGGTGAGCCCTGACAGTCCTGCTGGCCTCCAGTCATCCCCCTCACCCCTGCTGAAGATGGCCCTATCCTCTATCCTGGTCTGCATGTACCATTATTGCAGGTGCTGTGGGGAGGGAAGGGCTTGTGTGTGAAACTGGGCTGTGAATTGGGAAGGGTGGATCCCATCCATACTGTCCACTCTTACAAGTGTGACTGATTTCTCTCCCTGGTGCCTCCTTCTCCTCCCCCTTCTCTCATCAACACCATCTGGGTCCTACTGCTTGGCACCCAACCAAGTGGATGCCGCCACACTTGGCAGTGTTACACTGGCATGTGACCAGTGACTCAGATTCTGGCGCTGCAGCAAACTCAGAGCTGCCAATTCGCTCATGGTACCACTTGGCAGCAATGAGGGAGGGGGTCATGGGCATAGAAGTGCCAGGTGCCGGGTGGAGCTCCATGTTGAGAAGTGGCACATGAGGCTGCCCTTCAGAGACGGACTTAAGTCAGTATTCACTAGAACAGCTCTCCTCTGCTGTTCTTTGAACTGAACACTCAACTCCTTTCTACCTTCACTAACTCCAGTAAGGGAATGTAGATGGCACTACACGGTTTTTGAGCGACTATGCAAAGGAATCTAGGGCACAAAGGGATAAGGACACCATTTACAGCCACAGCTGAAGCTACTGGCTGTGTACTTCTCTGGGCAGCTAGGACAGAAAGGAATTGGAGGGTGAAAAGGCCTGGAAGAGGTCTGACAGCTTATGCGGTCCCTCAGGCTTTGCTAGGAGAGAGTGGGCTGGGTCTGCCATGTGTATTTCCTGCTGTCTTGTGGTTGAGCTGGTTCCTTGTCCTTTGTTAAAATGACCCTAGGATAAGAGGGATTCTAGAACTGGAGAGAGGTATGGTGGCGGGGAAGACAAGGGCACCTGGGCCTTCTACAAAGACTGTAAGATTTTGTGTTTAGGGCTTTCTCAATGGCATCCTAAATAAGACTGGATTAATTTCTGTCTTTGAAATCTACCCTTGGAAGGGAGACCAAAGTTCATCAATGATGGTGATTGATAGAGGAAACAACACTGTGAAGGACAATCTCCATTCTCTATGGTGACACACACCAGCCCCTGAAAAATTTAACCTTAAGCTGCCCTCTGCTAGACTCTTCTGTAGCACTGAATTTCCCTGATTCTGAGGTTGTGGGCCATCAATGTGAAAGATCTGGAGAAAGATTTGGCTTTGGGTAAAGTCAAACGAGAGACTAGATGGCACTCAGAGATAAGGCCCTGATCATGGGAAGTAAGCGGGTTTGTTGCCCATGCTGGACTGGGGAAGTTCTGATTTCAACATCTCTGGAAGTGGATGGCAGCTTCCGAAGAAGCAAGGCTTCCACAGGAGAAGAGAAAGCGGGAGGTCTCCAGTCAACATGGTAAGTGTCGTGCTTAAGAATCGTTTTCTTCTGTTAGAGAAGCCACTGTAAGCACATGATACCATCAAATTCTAGTAGATTGGAAGCTTGAAAGTATGTCAGGGTAAAGAAGATGCTACACCTGGGAGGGGGAAATAGAATTGGGTATAGCTTAGTGGTAGAGCACTTGCCTAGTGGTGTGAGGTTGTGGGTTCAATCTCAAACACTAAAGGGGAGAAAAAACACCCTCAAGTGATGCTATTCGATAGTGGGAGTGTCTGGTGTAGTGGAGTCAATGTGGGAAGTGGAGAGTGGGACAGGTCATGGGGGAATATGGGACTGTGCTCTCTAGGACAGCAGTACTCAGCCAGTCTCATGGATCATCTCAGCAGGAGTCTCTGATTCACTTGGTGTGTAGTGTAGTTCAGAAGAGTTAATTGAACCCAGGACCTGTGCATGATAGGCAAACACTCTGTCACTGAGTTATGTGCCCTTTTTGCTTTTTATCTTGAGATGGGTCTTGTTAAGTTCTAGGCTGGCCTTGAACTAACTCTTTAGTCCAGGCTATCTTGAATGTGAGACCCTCCTACCTCAGCCACTCTAGAAGTTGGAATTGCTGGTTCGTACCACTAGACTTATCTTAGGATATATTTTAAACACTTAGGTAACTGTGATGCAGGTGGACAAACTTTTGAGACAGACTGTTCCACAGGATGGCATTCATCTTGTATGGCAGTCAGTCTCATCTGAACTTTCCTTGTCTTTGTAGCTCTGTGGTTCCTTAACTGCTTTCACACCACACCGGTGATGTATATGTTGTGGGGTATATGCATGTATGTGTTGAGTGAGGGCACTTGGTTAAAGGTGGGGAGTTGTGAGGTCCAGTTGGGCACATGTAACTTGTTAAAAATGTGATTGTAATGGGCAGTAGATGTCCCAGAGGACCTTCCTTGATAACACTTCCAGGTCCTGCTTCCTTCTTCTCCTAGTTCTGATTACTGGCTGCCTTGTGTTTCTGAAACTTTCCCGTAGAGAACCATGAGATTAGGAGCATTGCTTGGTGTCCTCTGTGCTCCTGCGGGATCTGTATGGATTTTGTGGTGAGGGAGTGATAGCTCCTACTCTCCTGTCTTTTTGGAGACTTGGTGGTGAAGTAAGAGTCAGCAATGAACAGGGCTGGGACCATGGCAGGATTGGCAAACACCTCAGACCTGCAGATACATAGTACCATTGCTGTGGCCTTTGTCATTTGGTGGGATATGTCCAGTATCCTTCAAGCTCAGTGGAGAAGATGTTGTGCAGGGTTTTGCTATTGCTAGAAAATGACATAGTTACATACATACATACAGGTGACAGTGAGCCTCTGTATGTAGCCACTGGGTTAAGAAGACTGTATGAAAGGTTGAATACAGCTGTATTGCTTCCCCCACTCTCCTTGGACAGGATCAGCTTCTTTCTGTTCTACTTAGAATCACTCAGCCTGCTTTTCCACCAGGCACCTGGGGAATTGCAAGAAACCCATCACATACTGGCAGGGAATAATGCTGTCTACTCATTTCTGTTTGTGTTTTGGTTAGAGGTTTAACTGGGTCCTTCTATATCAAGGAGGGTCACTGGGTGGTCACACAGTTGAAGCACCTATTTATGTCACTTGATGTTATGTTTTTGGGAAGTGGAGTGTCTTCACTTTGGCCTAGGGGTACGGACCTCTAACCTCAGCTGCTCAGGAGGCTGAGGCACAAAGATCTTGGGTTTAAGAGCTGTTTGAGCTACAGAGGAAGTTCAGACCCTGTCTCAAAAGGATGAATTGAGCTGGTTGGTGGTACTACACACCTTTAATCTCAGCACTTGGAGGCAGAGGCAGGCAGATCTCTGTGACTTCAAAGCCAGCCTGGTCTACAGAGTGAGTCCCAGGACAGCTAGGACTACACAGAGAAACCTTGTCTCTAAAAACAAAACAAAACCAACCAAACAAAAAAGCCATGCCTGTAATTCCAGCAACCAAGACATGGAAGCCAAAAAACCCAGAGTTCAAGTTCATCCTGAGCTATATAGAGAGTTTAAGTCTAGCTTAGTCTACATGAGATTCTTTAAAAAATTATTAAAAAAGCAAAACAAAACACGGGTGGTAGTGGATGGAACAGGGACTGTGGCTTGGTGGCAGAGCTCTTGCTTTATGCTTGTGGGGCCCTGGATTTGATCCCTAGTTCCACAAGAGTTGTAGATTCTCCAAAGAGGTGCATTCTCTGTGTTCTTTTCTTCTTCAAACTTAACAGACCTTGGTCTAGCCTTCTCTAATTGTCCCTCAGAGTTTCTTTCATTTTGTCTCATGGTGTTGTACACACACTCGCTTCCTGTAGGTTCTGTTACTGAATCTACTACCCTTTCTCAGCAGTAACTGCCGCAGCAGCAGTATGGCCTTTCTGACTCCTAGAAATGGTAACCTTAGAGCTACATACAGGTTTCTGAGATATGTCCCCCAACGTCCCAATAGCAGGCCTTCCTGTAGCAGAGTCCCAGACCAGTCCACGCAGTTTCAGGGTGATATAGTTTCCTTGACTTCTCATCTATATACAGACACCCACCATTTATGGCCTTTCCGCCATGGGGGGGGGGGGCAGTAGTGTCTAACACTAGTGACACTGGTCCCATTTTCTGAGCTTTCTCTGTCTCTGTGAGCTTTCACATGAGAAAATCAGCATGTGTGAGGTGCTCGCAGGCAACTGCCCTTCTGCTAACCTACAACCTCAGTTTCTAGAAGGTATTGCTTCTTAAGGGCATGAAGGCTGTAATCTCAGGGCATGTTCTTGTGCAAGTGTAAGCCTGTGTGCGTGTGTACATTCATCTCCCTGCAGACCTCTTGGGTAGGGTCCACTGCTCCTTTTGAGGATGAACTTGTTTTGTTGGTGGGGTGCTATACACACAACTCCGCTTCCGTTAATATGCCAATTATTACTGTTTTGTTTTTTTTGAGAGAGAGTTGGCCTGGATCTTGCTTTGTCAACCATGCTGGCCCTCAGCTTTCAGAGGCCTCTACCTTCTGAGTGCTGGGACTAAAGGTGTCCTCTACCACAGCCTCTACGTCTTCCATTAACATAAAAATAATCACATGATTATTTTTATGTTAATGGAAGACTAGGTGAGCAAATGTCTTGAAATAGCAGGGTCATGAGAACTCTGTTATTTTGTCTGACACTAAGGAATAGAAAGAATGAAGCAGCTGGGTCTACTATGCCTAGAATTGGCTTTCCTGGTTCTTGTATGTGTTTCTGTAAGTTCAGCCTAGGGCTAGATGTTTGGAGTAAAAACCAGTTTGTTCAGTGACTCTGCTGCACGTCTGTCCTATGTGCCTACTAAGGCTTCAGATTTTCTTCATGTTCTTCCAGCAAAATTTGATTTTTGTTCCTGGTTGAGGACTGAGTGCCTTGGGATCCCCTCACAAGGTTTACAGCAAAGACAGGCAAGATAGTTGCCTGGTTTTGGGTGCGTCTTTAGGATTGTGTATATTAGAAATCCAAAGCTGACGGGCGTGGTGGCACACGCCTTTGATCCCAGCACTTGGGAGGCAGAGGCAGGAGGATCTCTTCGAGTTCAACGCCGGCCTGGTCTACAGAGTGAGTTCTAGGAAGCCAGGGCTACACAGAGAAACCCTGTCTCAAACAAACAAACAAAAAAAGAAATCCAAAGCCATGATGGCCCTGTCTTACCATTCCCTAGTTCAAGCTCGAGTAACAGGCAGACAGAAGCACTTGTAGGTGTCACTGTGTTTGCCTCACAAGACCCTGCTGACTCCATGTTGCCACCAGCATCCCTCAGATTCCAGGTGCCCTAGTGCACACTGCTGTCTGGAGTGTGTGTGCTGCTAAGTGCGCCCTGAAGATGGAGTTCACGGATGTGTCAGCAGCGCCTGGGTTCCTGGGAAAGTGCAGTTGCCCAGTCAGTTCCTATCTGCTGTTGTGACTTCATGGTGTGTGCCAGGCCAGGGTGCTTGGGCGTAAGAAGGCATGGGGAGGAGGGCCTCTGGCAATAGTAACTCCTGGTAAAAACATTCGTAGGTGAAAATTCAACCTAATCAGGCTAGAATGCATGACACAACACCTCTAATTATCCCAAGACAAGTGTTTACCAAGATTTTCTTTTAAAGTTCCTTTTTTTTCTTTTTTTCATCTTTTATACACAAGTCACATTCCCAGAAAGCAGAGTGAAAAAACAAAAAACCAAAAACCCCACCTTTTTCCTCATACACATGCTGCTAAGAAAATACTTTTATACATAGAATTTCAACAAGTGAGAGAAAAGGAAGGGGGTGTGTGTGGCTGTGAGAGAGGTGCTGAGAGGCAGGGACCAGTGGCAGCAGGGACCACACCACCACAGGTTAGCTTTTCTCCCATTGCCAACATTTGTAACTGGCATTTTTTGGTATCAACAGGACTGGTTTCATCCCACCCTCAATTGGCTGGAGTTAGGAGTTTCTTAATTTTCAAAGTGAACGGCACAGGAGCTTAAGATTTAGAATATGTGGGAACTAAGGATAAAGCTGACCCTCCCCCATCTCCCTTTCTGCACATAACCATTGCTTTAGTGTTAACGTGTGGCTGGGGGACCCTGCAAAAGCTAAGTTTTAGGGCAGGCTGGTGTGTATTAGATGGGTAACTGATTTATGAAGCCTGGAGGGACTCCTCAGGGCCAAGAGGGGTGGGAATATCTGGAAGATGTAGGAAAGTTTGCAGGCTTCTCTTTGCTAAAATAAAGCATCCATTAAATCTTTCCTGTGCCACTCTAGCTAGATTTGGGGATTGCCAAAACCCACTGGTGGTTACACAGGAAGTGGGATTGGGTAGGGGAACCTTCCCCTAGGTCACTGATTTTTCACTGCATTCCCTGGAGAGTATGTTGTGCTTCAGGTATGCCCTTCCTACACTTATCACTAGGTCCTTATGCCTTAACAGACAGGCAAAGACTTTGGGCAACAGCTCCAGGAGATGCTGATTAGTGGACAGGCTAGGCTGAGCTGGAGGGAGCAGGGGCAAGGGCAGAGAACCAGGAGGAGGAAAAGCAGATGGGGAATGGGAACCTTGCACAGGCAAAGTAGGTTCCAGACAATTGGAAACATGACAGGAGCCCTGGGGAGACAAAGTAAATGAGAATATGGGGCAGGCAAAAGGGGTACACATCTTGATTTCAGAAAGCAGAACTGTCCCCAATCGTGCCCTTCTCCCTGGGATGGTCAACACTAGGCTTTCTGACAGCTGAGAATGAGGGGATTATCACCTGTCCTGATACATGTTCACCTCAGGGCACGGGGTCATCTCTACATTACTAGTCTTGTCTGAGACCTGACGCATCAAGGGGAAGATTGTGTTGCTTCTAGTCCTGCAGGTCACCAGCATCCAATAAGGACTTAGGGGCAACAGAGCTCAGATTGCAAGAAACTCTCAGATCCAGGAGACTGGGCATAAACAGTAAAACAAAAAAACCCCACTCGTTTGATGGGAGGTTTTTCTTCCCCCCCTCTCTCTGTATATTCAAGGTTTTTTTTTGTTTTTTTTTTTTTTACTCTATTCCTCTGGTCTCCCCATCTCTCGTGTATGTGCACACTCTCTTGCTTTTGTTTATTTGGTGTGTTTCAGGTTTTTTGTTTTGTTTTGAATAACTTTGGATTTGCCATTGGTGGGCAATGCTGATCCCAGAGGCTGGATTGCCCTTGGCAGGGCTAGCGCAAGGGGCAGGCCCACGGCTGCTGAGAGGACCTCTGTGTTTAAAGCCTTTGAGAAAAAGTTACTGCAGTTTCTAGGGTAAGGGGTGAGGGTGGTACAGGGGTTCCTGGCGGCGGCTTCCCCAGGAGTCCAGGCTGCAAGGATCCCATCAGGTGAGGAGAATGGTAGGGAGGGAGGAGAATGGGGAAGAGTGAACAGGAGTGCTTCTCCCACTGACAGCCTCCAGTTTGGTTAGTTTTATGGGCTCCCTGCCCTTCCCAGGCTCCAACTTTAGGAATCAACTGGGTTTTTGGAGTTTGTGAGCAGTCTGTGCTCTGGACAAGGGGCAGGAAAAAGGGGGTGTGGCAAAGCTTTCCACCCCACCCGCCTTTGTCTTGGGGTTTGTCTTTTTTTTTTTTTTCTTTTGGCGTTGTCTCAGTCAGTATAATAGTATGGGAAAGGAGGTATGTGTTTACAGGGGAAGGGGGCTGGGAATTCAATGGGGAAAGAGGGAACAAAGCAGACATGTGTGCCAACGTGGGGGCCCATCTGCAAGGGTCTGAGGAGGGTCAGAGTGTCTGTGGGGTGGGGAGGAGGCAGGACTCTGCTGGAGGTGGGGTGTGTGAAGCCCACTGAGAGTGGGAATGGACAGACTCCCATGAGGTGGGCAGAGCTGAAAGTTGGGGTGAGGGATTTGAGTTTCCACCTAACACCCCTTGGGGTGCGAGGGAACCCTGAGGCCCTCTCTTGTCCCCATCTTGGTTTATCTGTTTATAAAGCTAGAAGTGTAGAGGTAGTAGTAGTTTTTGGGTTGGGGTCCGTGTGAGGTAATCTTGCTTCCTCTTTGGCAAAAGCCACAGCAGCCGGAACAGCAGTGGCGCTGTTGGTAACGGTGATGGGAGGGCCTCCTGGGGGCGGGGCTGCCTTGCGCCTGTGGGCTGAGGAGCGCAGATGGGAGGCTAGGGCTTCACGCCCACTCAGCAGCACCTCACAGGCCAGGCAGTGGTAGGTGCAGATAGGCACCCGCAATGGGGCGGGCATGGATCCCCCAGAACCTCGCCCAAAGAAGCAGAAGGATCTCTGGTGGGCAGTAGCTGGGGCCTCGCTGTCAAATGCCATCTTGCACTGGCGGCACAAGTAGCGGTGAGTAACATCCACGGTGGAGATGCCAGGGCTGCCTATCAGCAGCTCATCAGCCTCACTACTTTCTCCTTCCCCCGGAGCCGGCAGCTCAGGAGGCTTTGGAGGGGCTGTGGCTGTAGGCTCAGGGGCTTGGGGTGGTTGCTGGAGGAGGGCATCGGGGAGCAGCCCAATGAGGGTCTGAGGTATCACTGGGTTCATGGGAAATAGCCCCTTCTTCATGCCATAAAGCTGTTGGAAGTACGCCCCCTGTAACTGAGGGCCAAAGACAGCTGGTGGTGCTGCCGCGCCTGCAGAGGGCAATGGGAATGGCAGGAATTGGCCCCCCAACAGGGCTGGGACAGTGGCCTTCAATGCTTTCAGGTTCTTGAGGGCATCAGTGGAGGAGTTGGTAAGGGTTGCAACTGGCTTTCGCTCACCAGAGACTTTGTCTCCTGAGAGCTCAGTAGCTGGGCCAGGGGTAGGGTCAGTAGAGCTGTTGGTTTGGTTGGACACAGGTCTCTGAGGTAAGGGGTGGCCTGGACCAGCAGTCTGGACCACTGTGGTAGCAGGCAGGACGGAAGTGGCAAGGCCAAGGAGGCCTGAGGAGGCTGCAGGGCCTAGGAAGACGAAAGGAGTAATGAAGGGTTAGTGGTCTCCAGCCATACAGACCTTCTTCCTGCTGCAGACTGCACCTAGAGCACACTTCCTGTCCCCCCACCCAGTGGCCATACTCTCTACTCTCCTTTTTCCTACAGCCTGCTTGGGGAGAGTTGAGAAGGCAAAGAAGGGCTTGCAACTAGAGGAGATGCTCTCTCAAGTCCAGCTCCTCCCTATCTCCCCAACTCACCTGAATTGAAAGAAGCTATGCTTCCAAGTGGTGGCTGGGTCAGAGTTGGGCCAGGCAAGAGGACTGGAGCCAGGCGAGGCAGGGTCGGGGAAGCCCCCAAGGGCACAGAGGCAGGTGTGGTAGCAGGTGGCCCTTTGGGAGCCAGTGGGGCCTCAGGTGCTGGAGCCAAGTCATAGCATTTGCTTTCACTCTTCAGCTGGGCTCGCACTGCCTCCTTGAGCTTGGCCAGGTGCTGACGCGAGAAGAGGTGGCCTCGGCAAGAGACATAGAAGTCATACTTGACATCACAGTAAGGACAGTCGGTGCGCTGGGCTGCCAAGGTGTCCTCACTGCTGTTCCCACTCCCTGCGAGTGCTGTCCCTTGCAGTTTGGCTTTCTTTTCCTTGGCACGAGCATTTTGGAACCAGACCTGAATGACTCTCTTGGGCAGCCCAATTTCCTCCCCCAGCACCTCACACTCCTGCATAGTAGGGGTGCGGTAGGCTTCATAGCAGGCTTTCATGATCTTCAGCTGAAGGCTGCTCATTTGGGTCCTATATCGCCGCTGCCCCATTCCATCTGGAACTCCAGTCCCGCCTCCTGGTCCCCCACTGGTCCCTCCAGCCCCAGGGGACTCTGGTTCGGCCAGGCTGGAAGCAGACGAGTCACTTAGGTCTCCTGCAGATGGACTGCAAGCCTCACTTTCTGGAGACACTTTAGACGGTTCTTCTGGGCCCTCATCCTCACTGAGTGCAGGGGGTGGGACAGGCAGAGGGGGCTCTGGTGTTGGTGTGGTCGCCTCTTTCCCAGGTGGTAGGAATGATAGAGGCCCGACAGCAGGGGTGACTGTGGGGTAAGGAAAAGCAGGTGCTTCTCTCTTTGGGGCTTCCTTCCCAGTCTCATCTTCTATCTTGCTCAATAGGAGGTTGAATTTGGGGAAAGGTGCTGGGGTGGGTGTAACAGTAGGTTTGACAGCTGGACCAACTACTCCCCCAGGGGCGCTTCGAAACTGACCTTTCCTCTCCCGGGCTCTGGTATTCTGAAACCAGACCTGTACTACTCGCTTCTTGAGCCCCACTTCCTCAGAAATACAGTCAAGCATCTTACGTGTGGGGTTGGAGTCCTGCATGTACCACCGGTACAGGATCTCCAGCTGCTCAGGCAGGATGGTAGTGCGCAGGCGCTTGTCTTTGGGGGGTTCACCCTCCCCTCCACCCCCTGCTTCACTGCCTGTGGGAGACAGACTGCCATCATCATGCTTCCGCTTGAGGGGTGTCACTGTCACTGATGAGGTGCCTGATGCTACAGGGTTTCGCTCCCCAAACACCAGCAAAGGTAGATCTAGGAGCTGCGATGGAGCACTGGGCTGCACAGATGGTAGGAAATGCAGTCGGTGGTGAGTGGTCAGGAGGTCCTGGCTGGGGAAAGAAATGGCACACTGGTCACAGGTGTGGACTGGAGGTGAGGGAGATGCCTTCCCTTCAGACTCTTTGCCTTCTGGGCTTGCTGGCTCTGCTTGGCTCAGGTCTTCAACATCTGCATGTTCTGTTGATGGGCTACCGTGTCTTGCTGCAGGTTCCAGGCTGCGTTCTTCTACTTCCTCTTCTTCCACATCCCCTTCCTCTTCCCCCCTCTCTGCCTCCTCCTCCTCCTCTGGAGTCTGGTCATCATAGCACTTCTTGAGGTGCCGCACTAACTCAAAAACACAGGCGAAGGTGGCATGGCAGCGCCTACAGCCAGAGGCTCCTCCAGGGGCTCCCCCAGCTGACATAGGCCCACCCTCACAGGCATTTTTGCGGGCTTTCTGGCGGGCATTCTGGAACCACACTACCACCACACGGCTAGCCAGACCCAAGAGATTTGCAAGCCGCTCCACCTCTCCGTCCTTGGGGTAGGCACTGGTCTCAAAGAAAGACTGCAGGGCCTGGGTCTGGAACTCTGTGAACTTGGTTCTAGAGAACCGGCGGCCTGCAGGCACTGTGGGAGGAAGACTCCCTCTAGTGCTGCTTTCTTCTTCTGGGGGCCAGTGTTCTCCTGCCAGGCTTTGCTCCCCAGAAGTGTGGATTCCCCCTACTTTAGGCTCTGGGGCCACGAGTGGTGGGCCTAGCTGGGGAGGTGACTCCAGGGACCCATCTGGAGGTTTGGGGGGCTCTACTGGAGGTGGGTATAGGCTATCATAGCTCTTACGAAACTGAGCAGCGTAACGGCTCAGAGCCTCAAAGGGCAGAAAGCGGCGGTGAACATGTTCCTCGTGAGTCTTGAGGATAAGCATATTGGAGAAGAGTTTTCCACAGGCCCCACAGGCCAGCTTTTCTCCACCCCCCAGAGACTCAGGGGGAGGAGGTGCTGGGGGAGGGGGCACTGCCTGCTTCCCTTCATTGTACTGAATTACTAACTCAAAGCCAAAATTTTCTAGAAGGGCTTTAGCTGCTGTGCAGGCAACTTCATTGGGCGATGTTTGGGGTGGTGATGAGGGTCCTGCTTCACTGCCCTCTTCAGCTATGAGGGGCCGTTCCCATTCCTGCTCAGCCAGCTCAGCCTTGGGGGGTGCAGGAAGAGGAGGTGGAGTAGCAGCTGGCAGGGACAGCATGGGTGTAGGGTTGGCCAGGGCCAGCTTGGGGCCCACCTTGAGGTCATGGAGGTAGAAGGGCAGAAGCAGCTGCTGTTGCTGGAGCTTAAGCAGTGATTCTGGAACCAGAGGGAAGGGGGGCAAGACTGGTGGTGTGAAGAGAGGGGCTGGGAATCGGTGTAGATCCAAGGGAGGGGGCGGGGGGGACAGGAAAGGGAGTCCAGACATGAAGCCACTGGGGTCGGGGCCTTTCTTCTCAGTGGCCACCTCGCCCTCAGTCTCAGCTTCCTTGAGCTCTTCTTGGCTTCGCTCTGATCCTTCAGCCTTGGCGTCAGTCTTGGCCCCCCTTGATCGAGTCTGGTGCAGAACTGATCGCATGTGAATCTCCAAAGTGGAGCTCTGATTGTAGGACACTCGGCAGACTGTGCACTTGAAGGGCTTGTCTGACGCTGTGGTGGTGGGTGGTGGGATGCCAGCCTCCCCTCGGGCAGGGCAAGAAGGGTCAGTGGCAGCCTTCTTCATCTTATGGAGGTGAGACACGGAATTGTAATGAACCAGGAGGATATTCTTCTGGGTGAAGGACTCCTTACACACAGTACACTTATAGGGCCGAGCAGGGTCAAGAAACTTGTCCAGGGCAAAGTTAGTGGTCTTCCGATAGGTTAGAGGGTGGCGAGAATCAGCTGGGGATGGCTCTGCAGAGCGGGGCTCCCCCATGGCCCCCTCTTCCTCTTCAGCCAAGGTAGGTGGAGCAGCCAATTCTTCAACTTGGGCATCAAGCCGAGGGACTGGAGATGGGGCTGGAGAAGAGGGCTGATCAGGGCTTTCTGGGGGCTTCTGTGGGCCCTCGACCGGGGCCAGGAGAGGCTCAGGAGGAGGGTCTGGGCTGGTTTCTGGGGTCAGGTTAGCACTTTCTACAGGAGACAGGGGAACAGAGAATGGTTCAAGCTGAGCCCCCACCATTCAATATCCACTGACTTAATGTGAGTCATCTTCAGACCTCTTTGATCCCTCTTTCTGCCACTCGGGAGGTATGCTGTGTGCCCTTCCTTACCTGCTACCTGATCTCTGTTGGGAGTGGGCTCTGCCGGTCCAGGAGTGGTGCGTTCTAGGCCATCCTCCACAGGGCTTAGTGTGGGTCCAGGCAGCATTTTGGTTGCAAAGGTCATCTCTACAGTTGTGGCCTATAATGTAGAAAATCCTAGTGGCTTCCTCACTACCCACTGCCCCCTATTGTTATTCCTCTGCACCTGTTTCTGTGCCAACCTCTCTTCCCGCGGATCTGGCCTCCTGTCTAGACAAACCTCCCAATGAACTGACACTTTTCTTTGGAGGAGGGACTGGGTAGCTATCTGCCCACTGCCCTGCCCCACTTCCCCAGGCTAAGAGTTATCTTCCCTCAGGGTGACTAGGTTCTGCTGTTAGCAGCTCTTCTCAGGGTTTAGAGAAATGTGTATCCGTCATGTCCAGGAGTGAGGGGAACTAGGCAAGCTTGGTGTCAAGAGCCACCCCAGTCATTTTGAAATCAACTTCCACTCTCTAGAACCCTAGTCCTTCACCTCCTACCCACACGCACTGGCCTGGGTATTGCTGCCTCTTCCTTTCTTCTTGCATTGCCTTGACAGGACCTTAACACCATTTTTCCTCAGCCTATACTTACCACGAGTAGCAGCTTCTCAACACATTCGGGCACCACGTTGTGAAGGTGGCTGAGGTGGAAGTGCAGGGCAGGCCGGCCCACCAGCTGCTCCTGGCACAGCGGGCACCCGTATTTGGGCTGCACGGCATGCTGGGAGAGTGTATGAATCCTCACCTGCTCAGACTCTGGGCTCAGGAAGCTGCAATACGGACAGCAGTATACCTGGGGAATACATATGATGGTGGGGGAGGAGTCAGGAAAGGGGAGGGACCCACTACCTCACAGTTAGTATGAGTCACTGCAAACTGTTCCCATATCCAGATCTGGGAGACAAGTCAGATAGGAAGGCACCTTAGCCAACTCAGCTCCCCCTCTCCAGTACTGGAAGCTGGCAGCTCCCTTGGGCTAGCACACAGGCCCAGCTTATGTTTCTATTTTGACTTCCTTTTTTGTCAGTCCTCCCCACCCGCTGTCCCTCCACCCTGGTTTTTGTTTTCCTTTTGGTGTGTCTTTCCCTGTCTTGGTCACCCTAGTCAGTTTTTAAGCTTTCCAGCTGGCCCTATACCAGCCTCTGTCCCGAATCTGGCTTTCTTACCCATATCCCTCTGCCTGTCTTTTTTGTGACATATCTCCTTTTTTCTGGGCATTTTTCTGAACCCAGAGGTCCCTTATCCTGCCTACCTCTTTTGCTTCTCCCATGTCCCTCAACATCTCCTACAGAGGAGTCCTACCTGTCTGCCCCTGAAGGCTGACTCATCTCCTTCAGGCTCAGCTGATCACCATTCCCTTTCCCTTTTCACTGCTTCTTGTCCTCTGTAGACCAGGCTGGTCTCGAACTCAAGAGATCCGCCTGCATCTGCCTCCTGAGTGCTGGGATTAAAGGCATGTGCCACCACCTTCTGCTCACTGCTTCTTAATATAAATAAGCAAATGCCACTCCTCATGTTGCCTGGGAAACTCTAGTCTGCCTCTTAGCACTGTGGCCTAGTCTTCCAGACAAAGGAGGCCTGCAGTCGCTCCACTGAAGTGTCTAAGTGGCCATGCTCCCTGCTGCCTCAGATCAAGCTTCTCTCCCTGGACCATCTCCTCTCCTGCTGCCCTGCACTTTCCCAGGCCTGCATATCAAGGCAGGGGACCCAGGCACCCACATCGCAGGCACCTAATCCTCAAAACAGATAGCTGTAACAGACAGGCTGGAGGGAACAGGAGTTGGGAGGAAGAAACACTGAGGACAGAGGTCCCACTGCATGGCGCAGTAGAGTCTGGGAAGTTGGGAAGACCAGGAGGGCAGGTATCTCAGGAGCAGAGACTTGGGATCTCCTCAGAAGCAATACTTCTGAGAACATATGAGGCTAAGCTGCTCCTGAGTCCTGTCAAGTCCAAGCCCTAGAGTTTGTAGGTTCTTGGGACTTGTCAGTGAGTCAGCTGATTGGTGGCTTTAAAGAAGTGGGTGCCAGGACAGTCCTCCCCAGGCTTACAGCTCCTCGGAGGGAGGAACATCCTCCTAGCTGGCCTATGAAGCTGCTCTTCCCTTCTGCCTTGCTCTTCCCTCCCTCGTTTTCTGGCATCTACCTCCAGTCTTCCCTTCCCTTACACAATCTCTCTTGACTTTTCCTCAGGTTCCTACCATTCCTTCCTGTCACCCCCTTCTACGTTCACCCTTACATGCAGCTCTCTTCCTTAAGTGCTGAACTTATAGAACTGCTCCTGTAGGGAATTTCTCTTGTGATATTCTGAGTTAAAGTAGCCACAAGCACCACAAAAGCCTTTAGAGCAGTGGTTCTCAATCTTCCTAATGCTACGACCCTTTAATATAGTCCCTCATGTTGTGGTGACCCCAACCATAAAATTATTTTTGGTGCTACTTCATAACCATAAGTTTACTACTGTTATGAATTGTAATGTAAATACCTGTGTTTTCTGATGGTCTTAGGTGACCCCTGTGAAAAGGTTGTTCAGCCCAAAGGGGTCGCGACCCACAGGTTGAGAACCACTGCTTTAGAGTAAGGGATCTCAGTAAAGCCAGGCCCCCACCTTCATCATCCCAGTTACCCCAGTTCTGACCGTGATCTGGTTGGCGCTGTCTCTGGGCAGGCCAGTTCTGTCCTCTGTCACTTCAGAAGCTGAGGAGGAGAGGAGAGGAGGTTAAAGGACTCCTTAAGCCCCTCTCCCCTTCTTGCAGAGAGCCCATGGAGTAGGAAGTGGGCTTCTGAGAATGGGGAATGGGCAAGAAACTCAGCAGCCAGGTGAGGCCTGGCAGGGATCTATTCTGGGTTAGCAAAGATGGCAGAGGTGCCTGGGCTGATGGGACTTCTTCTCCCTTCCCCTTCCTCTGATCAGTTTTGCTCCTTTTGGGAAGGAGGCCTTTTGGGGTGCTTGGATGTTTGAAAGGCCCCATCAGCATGCCAGTGTGCACAGTGAGTTGGGTGGGGGAGACAGGTCGGAGGAGCAGCTTACCCAGTTCTGTCTTGTTCTGGCCATCTTTCTCGGAGGTGGGCAGCTGAGCTAAGGGGGTGTCAGGAGCCTTCCCTGTGTAGGATGGAGAGAGGGTCAGTGTGACATGGTGAAGCATGGGGGGAGGAGGGAGGACATAGGACAGAGGAAACAGGACAAGCAGCCAGTTGGTGGAGAAATGGATGGGTGAATCGGGAGGCAAGAGAGGATGAAACACAGAAGAAACACAGGCTAAAAGTGAAATTCCAATGTAAGTAGAACAGTAGGGCAAGCCTAGTGCCCCATCCCTAGGAACAAGCCCCACCATAGGATGGGACTAAACTTGGCCTCCAGTCCTGACTGACCCTGGAAAAGGGAAGCTTCAAGAATGTAGAGGGAGGGGCACTGCGAGCAGTGAATGAAGCCGCTGTAGTGAACAGGAGGCAATGGGCAAGGAGATTACCACTCAAGTAAGAATTGACAGATGTGTAGGAATTTATTTTCGGTGGCAGCCTAATTAAAGTGTTAAAAGTTCCTTAACTCCATTCAGCCTTGCGCCAGGATCGTTAGTTATTGATCTGGGCCCCTTCAGCACTTAACTCCAGCCAGCATATTGGCAATTCAATTAGCACCAGTCAATGCTGCCTGTTCCTGGTTCCTGCTGCCCTGCCCTCACCCTTGCCCACCACTGGCCTCTCAAAAGCCGAGATTCCCATGCCCACCTCAGACAGCCCCTTCCAGGCTCTTCTGCACCCTCTGGATCAATGGCGCCTGGCTGGCTGTTCTTGGCCTCTGCTGGTACAACCTCTGCTGCCTAAGGGGGTCCCTAAGACCAGCCTTGGGGCTGAAGACTTCCTAGGAGATAGGAAGAGGCTGGGAAACTTGTTGGGGCCTCTTCCCAGCCCTGCTGCCTTTGAACCATGCCCACAGCTCCCATCGCCTTCCAACAAGTCTGGCCTGGCATGAACTATGTTTTTTTGGTTTTTGTTTGTTTGTTTGTTTGCCTATCACCTCACACAATCAAGAGCTGGAACACTAGTAGCTACTCAGAATCACCAGGTGATCCCTCCTCACTGCCTTCCTGTCCTTTACTCAGCAAAATCTCTGCTATTCTCTCCTGTCCTCTCATAGTCTGTTGCCCCCCTTCTTGCTGGGAAACCCCCCTGTTCCTGAAGCCCCCATCCTGCCTTCTCATTCTATCACACCTTCCTACTTGCTGTTGATGGCTCAGGGATCCATTTCTACTTCCTGTCACTCTTGTCATGTCCCCACATCTGCTGCCTCCTGCCCAGCCCTTATTCTCCTGCTCCCCCCTCCTCACCAGGAGTTCGGAGTCGCCCATGGCTGAAGCTCAGGATGCTCTGAAGAGCTGAGAGTCCTTCTTCAGCTGTTGGGTCATTCTGTAGCAGCTGTAGACGCCTCTGGGCCTGGGCATCACGGTGGGCAGGTGTGCGTAGGTGTTGCAGCACAGCTAAGCGGGAGGGCGTGTCCCAGGCACACAGCAGGCAGCGGTAGAGCCCCAGCTCCAGCCCTGCCTCTGTTCCCTCCATTTCCAGTAGAAACTAGAGCCATGGAAGAGGCCGGCTCAGCTCAGATGTAGAAGGGACACCTCCAGACCTCTGGGGGTTCTCCCTCCTTACTGAACTCTTTCATTCCTGGGTAATCTCCTTCGACCCTATGTAGCCCATCTATATCACTGCTTATTCTCTGAGATTCCTTCCCTTACTCCTACTAATCCTGGGTTCCCGAGCACGTGACTGGAATCTGCTTCTCTCCTCTTGAACTTGGGGAAAGCATGCCCCTGGACTGGACTGAGATGGACTCATCCCTATAGCATACATGCCAGACCGGCTGAATAAAGTCTGTTTCTCCTCCTCAGACCCCACTGTACTTCGGTCTTTCCCCAGGTCTGTCCAACACTGTGCTACCCTGGTAACACACTGCCCTGTTCTCCACGTCCATCACTCCAGGCTCCTCCCTCACTTCACTCTACACCTTCCACCCTTGTCCCTCTTCCTCTCCGGTCCTCCCCTGCCGGAACTTCACCTTATAGATCTGGGTGTTTTCTTCATGGGCTGACCCCCGGGCATGCAGCTGCATCTTCTCCTTGCTGTTGGACTCAAAGTCGCAAATGTTGCAGCGCAGGTGAAGCAGGGAGGCAGAACCATAAGCCCCCTCCCCCAGGGACAGTGGGGGAGGGGTGCCCATGGCCCCGCCTCCCTCCCTAAGGTGGGCTGCTAGCTGGTACTTCTGTGTGTGTTTGTCAGTCTTGAGGTGGAGCTGGAAGTTGGCCTTGAGCTGGGTGCCATAGCAGCAGAGTTTGCAGCGGTGGGTATCACCAGCTACCTCCTTCCACTCAGCTTCTGGGAGGCTCCGGCCGATGCTGCAGTGGTAAAGCAGCACCTCCAGGCTGTCTGTGCTGAAAGCCTGGCACACCAGGCAGCGGAACACCTTCAGGGGTGCGCTGTCGTCTGGGGATGGTGAAGTGGGCAGGCCATCGGATGAGGAGCCCAGGAGCTGACTCGGTGGCAGATGGGTCTCAGGGGAAAGGCTGCCAGGGGCTGGGGGACAGAGACAGATTAGTGCCTAAGGAAGAAATGAGTGGGGCGCTAACGAGAGTAAGCTATGTGCACCTCAGTGGGGAGCCAACCCTTGGAAGAAGGCAAGAACTACAACTTGGCTTGGGTAGGAATTACAGCTGGAGCAGAGTAAGGGAACTTACCAGCTGTGGGGAACTTGCGGGCAGGTGCTCCAAGGTGCTGGAAACCATTGAGAAGTAGCTGGGCTTCAAGGGGCTTGTCTGGCCTCAGCCCAGGCCCAGGAATGGCTGTCTGAGGCTGCCCTAGGGCCTGGGACCCAAAGTATTGGAAGAGTTCAGGAGGGTTGGTGGGGGCAGCTCCTGGTGGGGGAGGAGGTCCTGGCCCCACCAGCCCTGGTGGCAGGCCGAGTGGCAGCCCCTGGTGCAACATCAGGACATTCTGCATGTGTTTCTCAGAAGTCATGTGGATACGCAGGTTTCGGGAGATGTTGGTTTCGTAGCTGCACACCTTGCACTGCCAGGATGATTTGGTCTTGGGCTCTTTATCTCCTGCAGAGGGGGGTGGGAGAGTTGCCTCTGGGGGACTTCCCTGCCCACCAGGCCCTGCCTGGAAGCCCTGCAGGTTGGCCAGGTGCTTGTCGGACTGCATGTGGATGCTGAGGTTGCCTTTGGTGGTAGTAGAGTAGTTGCAGACATCACAGCGGTAGGGCTTGTAGCCGCAGTTGTAGCTCTCTCCTCGAGCAAGGCGGGGGTGGGCACCCCCAGCACTGCAGTAGCTGCAGTGGCTGTTGCTCTCAGGGTGCTTCTCCCGCATGTGCACGTCGAGGGTCTGCTGGTACTTGTAGTGCCAGTTGCACTTGGGACACTTGAGAGTCTTGCAGGAATTGCGTGAGTGTAGCAAGGACATGTGGTTGGATAGGCTGAGGCCCTGGAAGGCTGCAGGCGCTGGAGAGTAGTCATCAACCAGGCGACAGGACTGAGGTGGGTCACTGGTGTCTTCAGGAGAACCTGCTGGAGCTGGGAGCGTGGCCACCTCCTTAGAGGTGGGTGAGCTTTGGTTGAGTGGGAGGCAGAGCCCTCCGCCTTCTTCTTGCCCCTCAGGGAACCAGTCTGGCCCTGCCTCGCCTCTTGATACTGGTGGTTCTTTGGCTTGGGTTGGGCTGGGGTCCCAGGTGGCTAGGGCTGTGGGTGGGGATGGTGGGCTGAGGGCCATAACCTCTTCAGTGGGGAGAACAAGGGCCTGAATGTCTGTCTCTCGGGAGCCATCCTCAGTCTGGGCTCCGTTTGTCTCCATGGTCACTGTGCTGTTGTCAGGAACTTCAGGAGAAGGACAAGTAAGAAGTTTTGGTTCCAGAAAGCTTAGGAAGGCCATGCCGCCATCATCACCCTCCTGAAGCACAGCTGGACTGCCCAGCAGGCCCTGGTGGTGGGCGGGGGTCAGCATCACTCCATGAGAATGTGTGTGACCTATAAAGGCCCGGAGTCTGCCGAAACCCAGGCGGCATAGAAGGCAGATCCAGAACAGTGCCCTGTGGTCTCCCCATTGGCTCCCCATAGGGCCATCTTTGGGATCTTCGGTTGGGTTTGGAACCAGCTGATAGCTCCAGAAGGTTCCATCCCTTTCCTCACAGGCGGCCAGAGATGGCACTGAGGTATCATGGGACAAAATTTGGTCAGAAGAGCTAAAGCCTTGGATTGGGTCAAAGCCATGTTGGATGTGAAGGGTAGTAAGGTGTGAGGATGGAAAGCGGGCAAGGAGGGGCAGGCTGGGCTCTTCCTTGATGCTCGCCTCATCCCAGGGGAAGCCCTTTGGTAACAAGAGTTCATTGCCACCTGGCAGGGACAGCTTGGCCACTAGGTAGGCCTTGCCTCCAGCTGCAAAGAATAAGTGGTTGCTTAGGTCTAAAGGAAGGATTCCCTCCTCCTCCTCCTTTTCCACCCCGAGGTCCCTTGGTGGGATGTGACCGCTGGCAGGCTCTTCTTGAGGCTCTCCAATTTCCTTTGGTGGAACAAGGCTACAGCCTGATTCCAGAAGCTCTCTCCCTGGCTCTGAGGACCTTATGCTTTCAGAGGTGGAGGGGGCATCAGGGGGATCTTTGGTGACAGGATCAGAGGTGCTGGAGGAGGAGGTCTGTGGAGATGAGGGCAGAACACCATGCCCAGGGGAAGGAACGGTACTGGAGGAAGAGGCTGAGTTAAGGGAGGCCATGGTAGACGGAGGACTGCTGAGGGTTCATCTCAGCGTGACAGCCAGTACCCTGTAGGGAAGCATGGGGAGAGAGTGCCATAAGATCAGGGTCCCCAGCAAGGCTGGATGCCTGGGCCCTCTAGCCCTATTATGTTCTTAGACCCAGGCACTCACATGCCAACTTGAAGCTTCACTTAGTCTAACAGGCCTGAAAATTAGCCAGTCCAAAATTAGAATTCACTAGTTGCTTTCCAAACTAGCTCCTGTCCATCATGCAATCTCAAATTTGGTAGCATTCATCCTTCTGCTTAGACATGTTCACTCTGTGCTCTGTAAAGTTCCACAGCAAACTCCAGGATGCCTCAGACCCTGCACTGACCATCTTCCTCACCAGCATCATCTTGGCCCAACCACTGTTATCTTTTTGAGCTAATGCAACAGGTGGGCTGCTCGTTTCCACCCCTGCCTTCTCCAGTCTAGTGTCTCCATCTAACAGCCAGAATAATCACTTCATCTTTAGCTACGAAAAATGCCAAACATTCATAAGGGGACCCTTTATCTGCCACCCATCTTCAGCAGCAATCAACTCATGAACAATCTTATTTTCATGTGTTCTCACTTTTCACAATGCTTTTTTTTTTTTTCTTTTTTTGGTTTCGAGACAGGGTTTCTTTGTGTAACAGCCCTGGCTGTCCTGGAACTCACTTTGTAGACCAGGCTGGCCTCAAACTCACAGAGATCCACCTGCATCTGTCTCCCAAGTGCTGGGATTAAAGGCGTGTGCTACCATGCTGGCTTAATCTGTTTTAATTTTAGGTTCTAATTAAATATAAATTTTGGGTTAAATTTTTCTTTTCTTTTTTTTTTTTTTTTTTTTTTTAAAGACAGGCTCTCATGTGACCCAGGCTGACCTTGAACTTCTGATTCTCTTATTTCCACATCTGCTGAATTACAGGTGTGCACTGCTCCTGTGCATGAAGTTCATAAAGTTCTTGGAATTGGGCCCAGGGTTTTGTGCCTCTTACCTATGTCCTTAACCTTCCCTCATAGTTGTCTTAGAAAAAAATTACTTGTGTATATATGTATACCATGGCACACATGTGGAGATCAGAGAACAACTTGTGGGAGTCAGTTTTCTCCTTTTACTACGTGGGTCCCGGGGATGGCAGTTAGGTTGTTATTGCTTGTCAGCAAGCTCCTTTACCACTGAGCCATCTTGTCAGTCCAGTCTTTTTTTTTTTTTTTTTTTTAGGTTTTTTGAGACAGGGTTTCTCTGTGTAGCCCTGGCTGTCCTGGACTCACTCTGAAGACCAGGTTGGCCTTGAACTCACAGAGATCCACCTGCCTCTGCCTCCCAAGTGCTAGGATTAAAGGCATGTGCCACCACGCCCGGTCAGTCCAGTCTTTAAAAGGTGTAAATCACACTAGATTCTACTTAAACTCATCCGTGATTTCTCATTGCATGCAATAGAATCCAGACTCCTTCTCCTGGTCCACAAAGGTCTAACTGCCAGAGAGTCCACCTTTGTAGACTCCAAGCTGTCTTGTTTTAGGCCACTGGCCAGCTAGCCAGCCTTCCTGCCTCTGTCTTTCTCCCCATAACACCCTTTCCCTCTCTTGGTCCTTCCTGTTTTTCAAACAAGCTAACTTCATTCCTAGTTGGGGTCTTTGTAAAGGGCTTAGTCTGTCTGGGGACACCTTGACATTCACATCATCCTTCAGAAGACCTGCCCCAGAGTTTTCACTGAAAAATTTTCCCTGACTTACTCTTTCCCTTTCTAGAGGGTTAGTTCCATAAGAGTCTCTTTCTGCTTTATATTTCTCTACGATTACACAGACACAGTCTAGTTCTCATATAACCCAGGCTAGCCTTAAATTGAACTAGCTAAGAATAATGTTGAGTTCTCTTGCCTCTACTGCCCAAGTGCTGGCATTACAGGCATGTGCTGTCATGTTAACAAATATCTTTCAAATGAATGAACTCTGGGGACGATCCCCAGGTCCTGCCCCTAGTCAAAGTCTTCTCCCTGGCAAGCATCTTTCTCCAGTGCAATCCAGATCCAGACCGGTTGGAGGAATTTCCTTGGCTAAGAGAGTAGCTCCTTTGTAGCCCTCTCCTCTCCAAATTGGGGATAAAAATATTAGTAGTAAGCCCTAGTGATGATGGAACTAGCAGCTCTTAAGGTATTTACAACATGGTCTTGGCACCAGCTAAAGACTTATCAGGATCTCACTTCATCTCACAGCTTTCTCAGGGTTTAAATGATAGTAACAGGGCTCCAAAATGGTGGGAACGGCTTAGCCCATAGAATGACTGCCTGCATACATGAAGTCCTGGGCTCAGTTTTCAACTCTGCATCAATGGGGGCGGGTTCACGTTTGTAACCCCAGCACTCTGGCTAGAGGATCAGAAGTCCTGGCTACACAGCGAGTTCAAGACCAGCCCAGGATACCTGAGACCCTGGACACACACACACACACACACACACACACACACACACACACACACATGCACACACGCACACACGCACGTGCACGTGAAGTTTGTGTGTGTGTGTGTGTGTGTGTGTGTGTGTGAGATGGGGGTGGGGAAAGCTGTCAAGACTTCCTCAAAATTATCATTTCCCCAAAAATCCCATCCATCTAACTCCTCTCCCATGGTCTGTATCAACAGATCTCTAACGATAAAATGTCTAATGTTCAGGCCACACTGCTTCAGAGAAGAGGTGACAGGGATAGCCTCTTTTCCTTGGACCATTTTTAACCATCATCTACAGATTCCCAGATTTGATACGGGTCCTTGGTCCAGGTGCCCTGTTGCCTTCAAGACTATTCCTACTTCTCTCCTCCTCCTGGGAGTCCAGCTAGGCCTGAGTCAGAACTTTCAAGGAATTCTTGAGGGGCAGGATTAGCATGCTAATGATGCAAATAAGTACCAGGTAAGAGGGCTGAGGAGAGAAATCAAAAGATAAGTGAACAAACAGGATGGGGCTGGGTCGGAGTGTAGATTTCCAGTTACCCAGACAGCGGAAGCCCGGGCATAGGTGGAGAAAGGCATTCCTCCCAAGGATCCTTGCTGGGACAGAGGAAGGTAAGTTTGTTGGTTTGGAGGGTTCAGTCACTTCCACAGGTTGGGCCCCACTTGGCTTCATCTGACCTGCCTTGGCAGCAGAAGAGCCCCATTTACAAGTACTCAGCTCCCTCTTGGCTTTCACTCACAGCGCTACATCATAGTTCAGGGGCCGCCTGAACAGGTCCCGACCTTGGAGCAACTCCCAGGTCCTCTTCTCTCTCTCTGAAGCTTAATTCTCTCAACTAGAAAAGGATCACTGATTGCTAAGTAGAAATCAAAGGGGCCCAGCTTTTGGCCAGCTTGTTGGTGAGAACCACAACAGCGCTGGGTAGGTCAGCTGGCGGTTGTTTAAAATTGCAAATCTCTTCCCTACCTCCTAGTCTACCCGTCCTCTTAAGGATAGAATTTCAATTGCAAATTTATCTGCTTATGTACCCCCTACCTATTTCCCTTTCCCTTTCTCTTCAGGGTTTCTCTCATCACACACTAAGCCAGGATGCTTCCCACTTTTAATCTTTCCACTTGCCCCTCTTCTGTCTCCTCTCTCTGAAACTCTAGGTCCATTTTTGTTGTTGATGTGGTTTTTTATTTTTTATTTGCCCTTCTTGCCTTGAACTGGAGATGGTGCTGAAGCCTCTTAAAAGTCAGCACCCACCTACCTGCTACCCCCAGGCCAAGAGTCACATTCACCCTGTCCTGCGGCTGGCCATTTCTGCCCGTGGCTTCCAGCGTTTCTTAAGTGTAAGTAGCTCTCCCAAGGGCCAAGTCTCACATGAAGGTAGAAAGCTCAGAAAGAATGGAAGAGAAGGCTGTTGGTGTTCTGGAGGTGAGGGACTGTGGAGGAAAGGGCTGGGCCTCTGCAGAGCCGAGGGTCTGCAGAGAAAGCAGTGGCAGTCGTGTGATTAGAGGGGAGATTGATGTGGAGGGGCACCACAGACAGCAGAGAGAGTCAATAAAACGAGAGGATCGCATTAGAGGCGACAGGGAGAGCTTTAAATTACAAGGCTGCTGCCACCACAGGGGATGGAAGGAGAAAGCCCTGGAGCCAAGGGAGGGTGGAGAGTTCTGAGGGTGCACTCACCCCGAAAGATGGATCACTAGCTTTAAAAACGGTCCTTCCACATGCCCTCCACCCCTGCCCCCTAGTGCTCCAGCTCCTCACCAGGGTGAGGTGGAGAGGAAGGGCTAAGGGAAGGTTGTGGAGAAACAGGCTTTTCTTTCCAGGAAAGTCACCTTTCCCCTTCCACCTGGTTTTCTTGTCTGCCTGTTTCTTGGGAAGGGGAGCATGGGAGTGCTCTCAAAGCACGACAGTTCCTGATGTCCCACAAACACAAGGCAGTCGGAATTACTGACCAGTAGAGGAAGGGAGACGGAAGAGAGAGAGAGAGATCAAGAGGCAGAAACAGAAAGGCTTGGATTTGAGGTTGTAGAGTCCTAGTGGAAGATCTTTAAGACAGGCTTTGAGACCCTTCAAGATGGAAAACTGAGAGACACCTAGAGAATTACTAGAGCCCAGGGTGCAAGGGCAGAGCACTGAAATGAAGTTACAGAAAGGAGAGACTCAGCCCTCACTCACAGTCCAGGGAGCCCGCCAAGGCCATATCATTTGAGGCCATAGTGGCCAAAGGCGCTTCCCTCCAAGCTCCACCAGAGTTGGACTGGGAGGAAAAGAAACACCACCGCTCCCTGGTGGTCACAGAGGGAATATCACCAAGCCTGAGCTCCCCTCTGAAAAGCATAAACAAAACCTGTCCCTCTCCATTTCCTCAGACCCAGTAAAGGACAAAAGGTTTAGTGGCAAAGTCTGTCAGAGGGCAGTATTACATCTGATTAAAATCTGCATGCAATGATTTCCCCATCAGCTTTCCAAGCATTTTTGCCTTCAGCCAGCCTTCCCTTAGAGTCAGTTTATGAACTGTGTGTTTGCGTGTGCGTGCGTGCGTGCGTGTGTGTGCTGGGTCTCATGCAGCCCCAGCTGGCTACTTTTTGTGTGTTGTAGTGGAGGCTATACAAGGTAACAGCTCTAGCAACAAGATACTGCCAGCCCTGAGCTTTACATCTTAAGGTGGAAGAGCATGGGCTGGTCATGCTCCAAGATCACGGCTGGCTCCAGCGCTTACCAGCTGTCAGCCTTGGTAAGTTGCCTATCCAGACTGTTTCCTCATGTGGAAAACCGGAAGCAATGACACGAGGACCAGAAAGGCAACATAAAAAGTACATGGCCTGGGTATCAATGAGGACTGTTCTTTACCCTCTCTCCGTCTGGGCCATCTCCTCCCCTGGAACAGAGCAGTGTCTGAGAGGAGGTTGACATCCGTCCTGCTTGGTCTCTTGATGAGGGTAGAATGGATGGGCAGGACCACACCCAGGTCTACAGCCTCACAGTTCACTTGTTTGGTTCTCTCTCTGTCTCTGTTTCTTTTTCTCTCTCTCACACAGCATCTTGCTGTAAAGCCCAGGCTGGCAGTGGACTACCCATGATCCTCCTGTTTCCTAAGTGGGATTATAGGTATGGGTTACCATAAGAGGTTGACAGAGCTCAAGTCTTCCCTAGTCTTTGTTTTTTTTTTTTTTTACGGTACTGGGGACTTACATATGCTAGGCAAGGGCTCAGTGTCTGAGCTCCACATCCCGACCTTGGCAGCTGGGTCTGAGACACTCATAATCTCAGCAAAAACAGGATGCTTTCAGTAGCTCACACTCATGTTAGGTGAAGCAGCTAATATTGAGGCCCAAACTATTATGGCCTCTTCCTGCATTTACTTTTTAATAGATTCATTTATTTTTGTGGATGTAGGGACTGAACCTAGGGCCTCAAGAGGCAAGCGCTCTCCCACTGAGCCACATATACGAACATTTTATTTTACTTTAAAGATTTGTTTTTATTATTTTAAATTATTTATATGTGTGTTTGTGTGTATTGATGCAGGTATTGATGGAGGCCAAAGGCATCAGATCCTCTTTGGATCTGGAGTTACAGGCAGCTGTGAGTCCACAGACCTGGTGGCTAGGAATTGGGTCCTTCGCAAGAGTAGTAAATGCTCTCAAGCGCCGAGCCATCTCCCCCTGTTCCCCCCCTTTTTTTCCTGAGACATGGTCTCATCATCCAGCCCTGGTAAGACTGGAATTCTCTCTGAAGATCAGGCTGTCTTTGAACTCACAGTGATCCTCCTGCCTCTGCAGCCCAAGTGTTGGAATTAAAGGTGTGTGCTACCATGCCCAGACAGCCCCTCCTTAGATCTTGTTATTGTTTTTTAAGAGACAATTTCAATCTTCTAAAAATATTTTTTATTTATTCTCATGTGTGTGCAGAGCATACAGGCACTCAGTGTGGGTCAACAGGCTTGGGGACAGGAGCCTTTATGCACTGAAGCATACTACTTGCTAGCCCCCCTTTTTATGTTTTGAGGCAGGATCTGACTAACTTGCTCAGGATGGCCCTCAACAAGCCCAAAACTTGTGATCCTCCTGCCTTAGCCTCCCAAGAATCGAAGCTCCAGGCCTGTGCCATTAGGCCTACTTCCCTTACATTTAAAATAATAATCCCTCCCCTTTAAATCTTACTCTGAGCTTAAAAGGAAAATTAAAATGTACTATCCCAGCTTCCATTTTGATTCTACCTACCTTTTCTAATGATCTCTCCATCGTCATGAATATTTTAAAAGTGCTTACTTTGCGTAAGATTAGTTCTTTTCCTAAAAGAGGGAAAAAGGAGTGCCAAGGAAAGTGAAATAAGCTAGCAGAAGAGATGCCATGGAGGACAAAGAAAGAGGCAGGGAAGTGAGGAGGAGGCCAAGCTGCACTGTGATTTGCATATGTAAACACTGCAATCTTCCAGACTAGATGGTGGTTGTCTCTAGTAAGAGGAAGGCTGCTAAGAGGCTATTTTATACCTTGCAAGATGCTTAAGTTGGGTTTGAGGGAACCCAGATAGATGTGAGAACAAAAAGAGAAGACTCAGAGGAAGATGGAGGTGGGTGGGAAGGAGATGGGTGAAAGGGAAGTTGTGGGCTACCACCACACACATTAACTTGGGCATGGGTTTTTGAGGTGTGTCCCTGCTAGTAGCAGTGGATTTCCAGGAGAAGAGGATCCTGCCTGGGCTCTTCCTCAATGACTCAGATGTTAGATGTCCTAGGACAGTGGCACAGGTCTGTATGACCATTAAAAAAAACAATTTATATATATGTGCACATCTATGTATGAGGTTGTTCGAGGGAGCCAGAGAAAGGGGGTCAGAGTCCCCCGGGAGCTGGATATCCAGGCGGTTGTATGCTGCCCAATGCACGTACTAGGAACTGAACACTGCTGAGCCAGCTCTTCAATCCCACCCAGTATGTGTGCACTGGAGAGACTCAGGCACATGCTCCATGTGCCTTAGGCTTGGATGGTTACATGAAGCCAGCTCAGAACCCTGCTTTTGTAGGAGCATTTGGAAGTGAAAGGGCAGAGGCTAGTGTCCTTAAATCCAGACTCACCATCTTATCTGATCCAGGCACAGGCTACCCCTGGAAGATTCTCTGAGTTTGGAAGAATACCACTGTAAGGTCTGTGCATTTTTCTGGTTCTCCAATTTGCTGTGAGCTTGTGTGATGAAATAGTGTCATTTTAATACTATCATAACAGCCTTGCCTATAATCCCAGTTACTCGAGAGACTGAGGCAGGAAGATCATAAGTTTGAGCCTGTCTGGGCTACACACTGTGGGACCCTGTTTCAAAATAACAAGTGCCAAGCTTGGTGGTGTATGCATGTGATCCCAGCACTCAGGAATTGGAAACAAAAGGAGCAGGAGTTCAAGGCCAACCTTGGCTCTACAAAGTTACATAAGCGCCTGGCTCAGAACACCAAAAATAAATATGTAAATAAAAAGGCTCCTATAGGAGGATATAGCTCAGTGGGAAAGTACTTGCCTAACATGTGTGAAGCCCTGGTTCAATCCCAAATACTACTAAATAGATAGATAGACAGATAAATCATATTACAACAACCACTAGTTTGAATATCTCTTCTAAAAATCCAAAATATGACTTGGTGTATACTGTAGTAGAATGCTTGCCTCATATGCATGAAGTCTTGGGTTTATGTTCAACACTGAAACACATAAACAAATCAAACCCTCCTGGGCTTTGTAGCCCATGCTTTTAATCCCAACATTCAGGAGGCTGAGACAGCAGTATTGCCACGAGTTGAGGATATTCTGAGTTACATAGTGGGTTTAGCTAGCAGGGCCTACAGAATGTAAGACTTTGTCTCAAACAAAGAAATAAAAAAAAAAAAAAGAGAAAGTCCGAAGTGTTTTAAAATTAATTTTTGAGCATCAATATGATTCTGGTACTGCATATACCTATATTCTGTGTATGAGTCATAAACATAACATAGGCACACTCTAATACTGTGGGAAATTTCTCTCTTCCTTCAGGGGCTGGGGAGATGGCAAAGTGATTAAGAACATGTGTTGTCCTTCCAGAAGGTCCCAGCATCCACGTGGCCACTACAATCCTCTGTAACTAGCTCCAAGAATCCAACACAAGCATCCATGCTCACGTGCACAAAAGCAGATTGATCTCTGTGAGTTCAAGGACAGTCTGGTTTCAGGCTAGCCAGGGCTACATAACTGGGACTCTGTCTCAAAACACAAAACAAACTTTCAAAACTTAAAACTAATTTCTCTCTGTCTAATGTTAGGTGATGAGATAGGCGTTAGCAGGCTTGGAGGACTCCCACTACTCCACTCTGAAAGGGCAGAGGTATCAGAACTTTGTAAAGGACCACACAGAGGAAAGCTAATTCTTCCTGTTCAGAGGAATGGAATCTTAGTTCTTCCTCTGGCCCTGGGTGGAGATGAGACATTCTGATTTACCTTAAATATTAGAACATTACATATAATTGCCCTCTCCCCTAATAGTTAATCCAACTTAGTCTGTCAGTCACTTGGCCAGGATACCACCCCTTAGGAAAGCTGACTCACCTGCAGACAAACTAAGGAAATGGAGGAATAATTATGCCTTCAATGGAATAACATACCTGTAAGTCTCAGAAGTCCCTCCTTTAGTGTAGGTGCTTGCAGATGTTACTGCTAAGCTTGACTGCATTCCTGAGTTCTGGCTCAAAAGTCTAACTTTTCCTTTTCTCCTTCCTATCTGTTCTTTGGACACCTGCCAAGATACTAAGCATGCTTGCTCTAATTCTCCAGGGTTTCTCTGTTTTCTCCGAAGTCCTAACATCCACAGTTGCTTGCAGACCTATAGCTGAACTATATAAATCAAAAGGAACAATTTTATCTTCTTTCCCATTCTCTTAAAACTACCCAGATTTTCAACTTTCCTGTCCTGTCATTCCCTCTCACATTTTAATGAAATGGCCCTCAAGCTTGCTTTTAAGGCCATTTAAATTTTTTTTTCCAAAGACATAATCTCACTGTATAACTTTGGTTAACCTGGAACTCTATATGTAGACCAGGTTGGCCTTGAACTCATGGAGATACAGTCTGCCTCTGCCTCCCAAGGGCTAGAATTAAAAGGCATGTGTGCTTGGGGCTGGAGAGATGGCTCAGTGGTTAAGAGCACTGGCTGCTCTTCCAGAGGTCATGAGTTCAATTCCCAGCAACCACATGGTGGCTCACAACCATCCATAATGAAATCTGGTGCCCTCTTCTGGCCTGCAGATATACCTGCAGACAGAACACTGTATACATAATAATAATAAATAAATCTTAAAAAAAAAGGCATGTGCCAACACAGCCAGTTTTGTTTTAAAATTCCTTTATCAAAGACACCAAGAACCCATAAAAGGGAGCCTCAATTCCCCAGTAACACTGTATATATAAAAGATATATATATATATATATATATATATATATATGAAACATATTTTCTTGTTTAGACTTTGGGTCTCTAAGATATCTCCCGTGTGCTCTGTTTCTGTCTCTCTTGCACTGAGGATAAGAGATACTCAACGGGTAGCTGTAGCAATTACAGTAGCTGACATCTTTAACACAGGGCCTGGTATACACTAGACAAGTACACAACCACTGAGATAGAGTCCTATAACAACAGCCAATACCTTTAAACGTTTGCAGTGTGACAGGCACTACTATGTGGAGCCCCTGGCATCACAACACTGACCCTCCATTGCTGTCTGACAGCAATACAGACAGCTCTTCGTCCCATTTTACACACATAGAAACAAGCTGAGATGAGTTCAGTAATTTTTTTTTTTTTTTTTTTTGGTTTTTCGAGACAGGGTTTCTCTGAATATCTCTGGCTGTCCTGGACTCGCTTTGTAGACCAGGCTGGCCTCGAACTCACAAAGATCCGCCTGCCTCTGCCTCCCGAGTGCTGGGATTAAAGGCGTGCGCCACCACCGCCCGGCTAAGTTCAGTAATTTTTAAAGTCTCTCTTAGAAACCAGAATCACAGGCCATCAAAATGGCAATGGGTAATGGCACTTGCTGTCAAGCCTGACCTGAGTTTGATTCTTGGGCCCCTCATGGCGAAAACAGAGAACAACAGATGGTGTGTGTGTGTGTGTGTGTGTGTGTGTGTGTGTGTGTGTGTGTGTGTGTGTGCAACACAAATAAATGACATATATATATATATACACATACATACACACAGACTATATTAAAGGAAGTAGCCAGCATGGTGGTGTATGCCTTTAATCCTAGCACTAAGGAGGCAGAGGCAGGTGTATTACACTGTGAGTTTGAGGCCACCCAGTGTAACATCATTACACTATGATGTTATAAGGTGAGGCCCTGTTTCAATGATAATAATAATAGTAACAATAGCCGGGCGGTGGTGGCGCACGCCTTTAATCCCAGCACTTGGGAGGCAGAGGCAGGCGGATCTTTGCGAGTTCGAGGCCAGCCTGGTCTACAAAGCGAGTCCAGGACAGCCAGAGCTGTTAAACAGAGAAACCCTGTCTCGAAAAACCAAAAAAAAAAAAAAAAAAAAAAAATAATAGTAACAATAATAAAAAATAGTAAAGTAGGATGAGGTTGGTGCTCGGCTGGCCTGCCACACCTGCTCTTGGCTAGCATGCGAGTTTTTTTTTTTTAAAAGATTTAATTTTATTATGTATACAGTGTTCTGTTTGCATGCACACCTGCAGGCCAGAAGAGGGCATCAGATCATATTGTGGATGGTTGTGAGCCACCATGTGGTTTCTGGGAATTGAACTCAGGACCTCTGGAAGAGCAGCCAGTGCTCTTAGCCTCTGAGCCATCTCTCCAGCCCCATAGCATGCGAGTTTTAAGAGGTCTTTTTTGCAGTATTGCGCTGCCCTTGTGCACGTGCTGTTGTGAGTCTCTTGAGTCTGAAGGCACAAGGTGGTCACTGTTTATACAGAGGAGCTGGAGGCTGGGTAGGGCTATTTGAATGATGATGTGTGTGTCTGTTTATATCTCAGCATTGAAGAGATGGCTCAGCAGGTAAAGATGCTTGTAGTATGAGCTGGACAGCCTGAGTTTGAGCCTAAGAATCTACATACAGATGGCAGGAGAGAACCATCTCACAAAGTTGACCTCTGATCTCCACAAACACAACAAAAAATAATTTTTTAAAAAAGTTATCAGTCTACATGTGTTCCATATTAGCACATGAACTCCATCAAGCAGTCTGATGCTTAAAAGAAAACAAACAAACAAAAAACAGACTTGGGGCTGGAGGTGTAGGAATGGCAATCCCCCCAGAACCAAAAGAAAACCAAAGCCTCACAGCTTTTGCAGTCAGAGCTGGTACCGGATTCTGGTTCTATTTTGTAATGTGTAAAGGACCCAGCAGAGTTGCTTAAAGCCTCTGTTCAGGTCTTTTCATATGTTGCAAAGGATGGAAAGTAGTATGTCACAGAGTTTTGTCTACTTTTCTCCTTTTAAGCCCACTCTGAGCTGGGCGGTGGTGGCCCACGCCTTTAATCCCAGCACTTGGGAGGCAGAGGCAGGCGGATCTCTGTGAGTTCAAGGCCATCCTCATCTACAAAGTGAGTTCAGGACAGCCAGGGCTGTTACACAGGGAAACCCTGTCTCGAACCCCCCCCCCCCCCCCCAAAAAAAAAAACAAACACTTTGGATGTGATCAATCAATAACACAATGACCACTCACATGCCTTATTTCCTGAAGGGGGAATATTTGAAATGTACTGCTCTTTGGGCTCCCCTTCGGGGGCTAGTCAATTTGCTCCCAGGTATGCCCTACAGTCCTGAGGTTACACCTATATTGGCTCTAGCTTTCCGTTCTGCATCATGTGGTATGCGGCTGTGTGCCTGCAAGTGTTTGGTGGCCGGCTGGCGCTGGCTGCTGGTGCAGTGTTTGGGGTGGTGGTAATTACTAGGATGGCCCAGCCCTAATGAGTGTGATCTCGTTACACTCTGGCTGCTTCTAATGGAGCTCACCTCATTTTGCAGCCATTAGAGATGGAGATGAGGCCCCGCCCACAGGCCCCACCAGCTGCAGCTTTCACAGCTCTGGCCATGCTCTCTCTTCCTTACTGCTGGCCATTACATTTCACCTCTGTCTCCCTCATTTTTCCTTGTCTTCCTCCTGCTCCCCATTGCTCTTTTCTATGCCCATCTCTCGCGTCTTTCCTTTTTTCTTACGTTTCTCTTCTATCTCTTCCATCTCTGGGTTGCTTTACTTACATCACCCTCCACACTGTGTCTGTCCTCTGTCCATCACATTCTCTCTGTCCTCTTTGGCACCCTTCCCCTGCCCTTCACCTCTGCTGTCCTTCCCCTCCCCCCATACCGCCCTGTCTGGCCAGAGGAGGAACCTCCCTGGGAAACCAGCAAGGACAAACAAAAAGCAAGTGACTTCATTATATTGGTTAATTGGCCACTTCGGTTCCTCCCATAAGGGTCATAACTAGCATGGCTTGAACTCAGGACTGACCTGGAGCTGAGTTAAGGCCCTGATGTTTTCACACATGACCACTTACTCTCCCTCATCTTGGCTGTCTTTCCTGGACTAGACGGGTAGGGAAGGGACAGATACCTGCCTGCTCTGAGGTTCTTTTTCTGTCTATACAATGTTCCCTCCCTTTTCACTTAAATTATGAGATCCCTCTCATCTCACAGTCACTTCCTCCTTCTCTATCACACTCTTCTGGTTCAGGCTGGCCTCAAAGTCCCTATGTAGCTGAAGATGACCTTGAGCTGAGTCCTGCTTCCATCCTGCAAGTGCTAAGATGACAGAGGCACGTGCACCACCATGCCCGACTGTCCAGCACCTGTTTCTTATTCCTTAAAAAAAAAAAAGATTTTTTAATGCATGAGTGCTCTATCTGCATGTACACATGAAGCCAGAAGAGGGCATCAGATCACGTTGGGGATGGTTGTGTGAAATCTTCCCCAACAGTTGTGAGGCACCATGTGGTTGCTGGGAACTGAACTCAGAACCTTTGGAAGAGCACTAGCCAGTACTCTTAACTACTGAGCCATCTCTCCAGCCCTGTTTCTTATTCTTATCTGCTCTTCCCCATTCTCCAGTGCACTTCTGTCCCTAAAGCACCAGGTGTACCTCTGGGTTTTTAGAAACCAGAGTCTGAAGAAGCCAGAGGTGGAAGGAAGGGCACCTGTGGCTTACGCAGGCCAGTTTTCCAAACATGGGATGGAGCTAGCTATAGAGGGAAGAGGCCTGTGGGTAGAGGAGATTAGAGCTGGAGGATTGGAGGCAAAGGGTAGAGGGCCTTTGGCCTCTACCAAAACAAGGAATGGCATTTTTGAGTATGGAAAGGAATTTACTCCATTTTTTTCCTCCAGGGAAACAATCCAATCCTCTGCCTTCCTTCATTAAGAAGCCTAATGACTGCCAACTGACTCTTGACCTTTTGCTCAAACCTGGTCCCTGAGGGAGAGGGTGAGGGCAGTTAGCTGTGACTAAAGGCTGCATTGGGGAAATACCTGCACTTAAAAGTCTATGGCCCGCACTTGTCGTGCCCCATCAGCTTGGCATTTCAGCTTGCTACAGACCCTATATGCACACACCCTCTTCTACACTGGGATCCACACACTGGGTAATTATGGTCTCCTAATTATATATCCCCATGCATGCATCATTCTGGTGGATGGCCCTGTCATGAATTCCAAGGCTTGAACTTTAGCTCTGAAATAATCCCGTACTACTTCCCTTTCCAAACACAGGAGGGGACTCTAGTTCTCTCATTTGACTTGGAGACAGAAAAAAAAAAATTGTTGAGTGCTGAGGTGCCTTGGTAGGAAACAGAAAAGAAACCAGACATAATGCTGCATGCCTTTAATCCAAGAATTTGGGAGATACAAGAAAAGATCAGGAGTTCAAGGCCAGCCTTTGCTATGTAATGAGTTTGAGGCCTGGGCTACACCAGATACACCCCCCCCCCAATAAAGAAAAACTAAAAAGAATGCATTTCCAGCACTCAGGAGGCAGAAGTAGGAGTATCAGTCAGTGAAGGGCAGCCTGGTATTTGAGGCAAGTTCTATATACCAGAATTTGTCTCAAAAAAAAAAAAAAAAAAAAGACTTCCTTAGTAAAACTTAACAGAGGAGTAGGTCCACCATCTGGACATCATCGCCATATCTTTCACCCCTGCCCACCCAGCCAGAGGTGGGCAGTTAGGCAATTAGTTCACTGCAGCTTTCCCAGAGAGCAAAGGGGCCTTGGGAAACCAGGTAGTGGGATGCCTGAAGCCTAGTGTGAGGAGCCTGAGAAGAAAGATGGAAAAATCAATGAAATGACTTTCTAACAGTGAGGTAAAGGACCGCCGTGTCGACAGCTTGTCACCTGCTGCAAAATATGAGCTGCCCAAGTCTGTCGGCTGCTGACAGTACACATGGCTGCCACTGTCCTCTCCCTTCACCCCACCCCTTCTGCTGCCAGCCAGACTCCCCAGAGCTGCCTGCACTCTCTCTTCCTTGTCGTTTCTGCTAGCTTTCTTAACTCATTCAGGGTCTTTTGACTGTCTATTGCAAGAACAGGCCAGGCCACAAGCCCTGATTGGATACACCATTCTCCTCTAAGGTTTCTTTCTGCAGATTCACTCTGAATCTTGTGATTTTTTTCCCCCCAATAGTGGGCAGTCAGATGTGAAAGTCATTTCTTACAGGGTTATTTACACCAAGGTTTAGGCAGCAGTTACCTCCTGTCTCTTGTCTTTAGCCCACTTGGTCAGTGTTCACATCCTTGTAATCACTTTGAGACAGGTGTTTAGGATGGGGCTGGTATTGATTTATGAACTTTTGTGGTCACTGTGTATGCATATGTGCACATCTGTGTACGAGTATGGCTGATTCAGCTTTAGTTTCTCAATAGAAAATGGGGTGGGGATGCTATTTCAGTTCAGATTTGCCTACTCTCTTTGAAAATCCTGGTCCTTTTCTGGAATCTGCCTCTTTCTCCTCCTCTGTATTTTCCCTAGGCTCCTAGGATGGTTCATTCACATTTTCTTCATATTTATCCCTAGAGACTTCCCAGGTCCACCCTGAGAGTTAGCCTGGCTACCTTCGGCTCCCAACACTGTCTCCCTTCTTTTCCCAGGTCTTCTGGCCTTTTCACCCTGTTTCTGATTTCCAAATGTGCCTATGTTTCCAGACAGGTCTGGGAGATAGGATGAGAGTTAGGACAACCCTCAGATTCTTTGATCATTTGCTCAGCAAGTATTTATAAAAGCCTGTTCTGTGTGACAGATATTCTGTGTGACAGGTACTGTAGGTGTTGCAAAACAATTATAAACCAGAGGTGGGTATGGTGCCTCAGATCTAAAATTCTAGAACTCAGGAGGCTGAAGCAGGATGTCTCAAGTTCCAGGCCAGCGTGGGCTACAGAGTGAGACCCTGTCTCAACCCCCAATGCTCTCTCCCTGCAAAAAAGGAAGAAACTGGATAGAGGCAGTCTCTGCCCAGAAGATAACTGACTAGCTCCATATCTCCCACCGTATGCCTTGGTCTCTTAAAGGGACCCTTTCCCCTCCTTCATTTCAACCAAATATCACTGTGCCCTCTGGCACTTCAAAACTCTTTTCCATAGTCTGCCACTGCACTGGTCTTCTCCTCTGGATTTCCAGCTTTGGCATTCATTCCTAAACTCAAAACCAGTTCAACAGCTTCTCCCCATTCACACAGCCTTCTTTCCTTTTCCATGGCTGTCATTTTTAGTTCTCTTCCTGTTTTGCATGCCTTCTTGTCCTACCATCCCAACCTCAATGCCTGCTGTCTCTTGAGGTCACTTCCTCTTGCTTTTGTCAGGATCTAGCAAGTCTCAGGCACTCACAAAATAGTTTGTGACAATTGTCTGGAGCTAAGAGTAGCTTCAGAGACGCAAAGTCACTGGCAGAGACAGGAGCCCTAGGCCTGACCCCCTCCAGACCCCAGTCCTACATGTGAGGCAGAGGGCAAGTTGTTCCTGTATGGGTCTCAATATGGTAACACCAGCTGCTTCTGACATCACGGAGGAGGGGCCCTGTCAGGTTGCCAAGGCAACCCAGTAATTTATGACATCAGAGGCTTGAAGTCTTTGGTTCTCAGGGGGCTGGAAAGATTCAAGTTCCTGTCAGTTGCAGTAAATGGGAATTCTACTTTTTCATCTCTTTTCTGTGTTCTCCTGGCTTGACAGTAAAATACAGTGACTGATGAGGCTGATGGAACGAATGCTGGTGAGATTCTCTTCCCTCTCTCTTCATCTCTGCAATTTCTCTCCTCATAAGCATCTCTCTTTTAGGGCCCAGTGGTCGTCTGCCAAGCCATTTTTTCCAGATTGCTCACCCCCTGCAGTGCTCTCTCTTTGCCTTGGTCGTGCCGTGTCCTCCTTACCCTGGAGGCGTTTGTCTCCTTTGATACCCCACTCTCCTCTTTTCCCTTTCCAGGGCTCTGTGTGGCTCTGATCTGTTTCAGCACTCCTGCCTTCGCCATCCATTTGCCTTCTTTGTACCATACTCTTTTCTACTTCATCTTATTCCTTAATTCCTCCCTTCCCCCACCCTACCACTAAATTAATTTAATATTGCTACTGTTGACCCCTCCATAGGAATATTCTGTCATCTTTCTCTTTCCTCCTATACAGCTATTAACTCATACTTATTTATTTCATTCTCTCAATTTTTTTATTAATTGCTCCTCAGTTTCTCTCTTTCCTCATTTTTCATTCTGCATAGATTTTCATTATTTCCTTTAGCCATACATTTAACTCATGTGTTTGGTTTCTCCTTCCATCATCTGCCCATATCTGCCTCATCTTTCTAATCCTTCTAAGCTCCTGGGGTCTGGAAAAACAATGGTGGGTTTAAACTCACGATAAACTCTCCAATCCTTTATCCATCTTTACCATTCTTTTGACTGAATGAAGACGGCCCTTGCATAAGATAGGTTTTCTGAGAATAATAAAATGTGTCTCATAAAAAGAATGTTGCTGAATCCAAAGAGAATAATAGTAGGATCCCACAAGGAAAATGAACTGAAGTGAAGAAAAAGCCACTGATAGCTAGAATGAACTGAAGGATGGGGGCAACCAGGTAGGGTGGAGCTCAGAGTCCTAGAAAATATCCCCTTACAAGATTAAAGTTGACAGTTAACTGACATAATGGCACTGACTGATGAAGGACTTATGTGCCCCTGGAAGACCATTAAATTGATTTCTTGGCCTGTTTATATGCCTTCACAAAGCATAACCCCCACCTGTCACCCAGCCCTTTGCTTGTGGCATCTTCTGCTAGGGTTAAAATGCTAGGTAACAAGATAAGAGATTCAAAAAACAAAAAAACAAAAGCAACTTTGGTTGACCAAGGAGAAAAAAGGAACAAAGATGGAGACCATGCAAGGGAGCTCATCACATAAAAGATATGAAAACAGGGCGCAATAAACTGGTGAGATAAAACATTGTATATACAATAGTGGAGTCGGGGGAGGGAGGGAAATTAAGTCAGCAAGGATGAGGTTTCTGGTGGAAAGCTTCTGGAGAAGCAGAAGACACACTGGAGACCCAAAGGCACATGGCAAATGTGGTGATCAACAATGCCAGAAGTTCCAAGGCTTCCATGCTGAAGGTGAACAGAAGGCTGTCGTGCCCATGCTGGAAGGGCACTGGAGTCTTCAGGACTAGACACATTAGCTCCATCCCCCTACTTTTCAGGCCCCTGACTGGAGACTACTACAATCATGGCTGATAAGCAAACTCCAAAGTAGCTGAAAAGACCACAGGAGAGCCATGGATGGCTGAACAGTCAGGCAGCCTAGGCGTGACACACAAGGACAGGGGTATATGGTAAGGATCACTGGGATGAGAAGTGCCACTGTCAAGATAGTGACACACAGAACTGGATACACATGGGGTGGGGAGCCAAGTGAAAGATGGTACAACCAGAGACCAGTGGGGGTGCAGGCACAGTGAGAAGCGTGGTCCAGAGCTCAAAAATTTATAAGGGGCACACTAGAGCGGATGGAGAGTCGGGGTGGCAGGAGAAGCAGGGCAGGCATGCTTCACCGCGAATGGGGCTCCCTTCACCTACTTCAGGCAAAAATGAACATTAAGAGGTATCCGCTCCCCCTCCCACCCGGCACCCCGGCGCCCTAGCCCATCCATCAGCCCTTCCGCCAGGGTTTCTCCCCCATCCCGCAGCCAGCTGAGATCCTCTGCGCCGCAGGCCCCTCCAGGATGATAGCTCAGAGCTCGCACTCACCCGGCCTCCCATTCCCTCCAGGAACCCCGTTCCCGGTACAGCTCGGCGCGGTACGTCTAGGCTCCCGCTACCCTCTGCCTGTCTGTCTGACCCCTATCCTCCCCTTCGCCGTTTCTCCACCCCTGCCCCTCTTCCCCATTCCTACTCGCGCACCCTTTCTCCCCTCCCACTCCTGTCCCCTTCTCCTCGGCTGTCTGTCCGTCCGAGTCCCCTCCCCCCAGCCCCTTCCTGTCCCTCTCAGTCTCCTCCAGTAGCTGTCTCCCAGCGCCTCTTCTCTCCTCGATCTCGAGATTTGGAAGAACATGGAAGGGAAGGAGAGTGAGAGGCAGAGAAGAGGGGGAGAAAAAAAAAAACAAACAAACCCAACCCAGCAGCATCGGAAATCGATGCACTTACACCTCAGCTGGAAGCAGGGACGGGAGTCGAACCGCGGCCGCCAAGCAGCGCGAGGCGGGGAGGGGAGGGGGCGGCTCTTGGAAAGGACTTCTCCGATGTGTTGATTCCTTTTTTGCCCCTCCTCCTCCCTCCCTTCAGCGCTCGCTCCGGGGCGTTGGGGACGGAGATGGAAAAATAAATAAATTCACGGCGGTGAGGGAAGTGAAAGAAAATAATCAATGCTATTTGGCTGCGGCTGAAGTGTTTTCCCAGCTTCGTGAGTGGGTTTCCATTGATTCACCCTGGGCACTGGCTTGCTCCCTGTCTCCTCCTCCTCCTCCTCCTCGCCCTCCTCCTTCAAGCCCTCACTCCTCCGCCTCATTCACTGGCTGGAGCCGAGGCGTCCCACACAATGGAATAATCAATACCCAGGCGCCCGGGGCAGCACCACTGAGCAGGTGCAGCGACCCGCCCGCCGCAGTGCATGCCGGGAGCTGTAGTCTGTAGGTCTCCGCCCTCTATAGACGGCTAGCGCCGAGTCTACCACCGTCCCAGGATGCCTGGACCTGGGTGGGGCCAGCATCTTAGGACGGGGCAGGCCAATCATGCCTTGACTCAGGTGGTAGGTCTACCCTATGCCTGCAAAATGGACAGGTCCCTTTAAACTCTTGTCCCCTCCTCTTTATCCTGCTTACAGAAACCATTAAGTGTGTTTTGTTAGTTTTTTCTTTTTTTCTTTTGGTTTTTCGAGACAAGGCTTCTCTGTGTAGCCTTGACTGTCCTGGAACTCGCTCTGTAGACTAGGCTGGCCTTGAACTTAGAGAGATCCGCCTACCTCTGCCTCCCAAGTGCTAGGTGTTTTGTTTTAAATCACTATTAGAGCAAACTGTTTTCTGTAAGCTTCCCAGAGTCATTGGAAGGTCCATCACTGTTTCACTCCCTTCTTCTAGCCTTATCGTTTTTTCCCTTCTGACTACTAGAACATTCTCTTTCATAGCAATTACTCCGAAGCCTCCCAGAGCTGCTGTTTTCTTAACTCAGTTACACTCCCTAAGTTGGGTAGGGAGATGGAAGGTTTTGCTTCCTTCTCTTCAGCTTGTCAGCCCCACAGTGCTTTCTATTCTAAAATTTAAGATTCTAACGCGGAGTATACAGGCGTTTATTTTATAGTAGAGGGAACCAAGGTTTGCCAGCTCAAGATTGCATGGTAAATAAATAATAGCATCATGATGCAAACCTCAGTGGTCTGACTCAGAGCCCAAGCTTGCTGCTATGGCATATTTTTAAGTGACAACAATGACAAAAACTCCTGAACTTGAGGGTGGGGATGAAACCAATATTTTGAGATTCTACCATTTAACAGTTAAGTTTGTTACTGAATCTTCAGTCCTCATACAACTGTGAAAAGCAGACTTATGGAGGTGGAGTAGCACACTTCCAAGGGCAATGGTCTATAAAATGAAGCTGAGTTGACCTTGATTTTTGCTGTAGAGTCCAATAAAGAACAAATGAGCTTCAGGCTAATGAGAAGAGTTGGGGTTTGGGGTCTGTTTCTTCCCCATTGAGATCTTTGGCCTTTTCAGTTTTGTTGACCCAGAAAGCACTTATTTTCTGTGTTCTATAAGATCCAACCTAGTAGACCAGAAACAGTAGTTTAATGGCATCCCAAGTTCAAAATGCCACATCAGTAAACCAGGGACCTTCCCATAATGCCCCCCTCCCCCTGAAACACAAGGGAGCAGCCGTGGCACTTGTGGAAGTCCCACTTATTGTGGAAGCAAGTAGAAGTTGATGATGTCCTCATTCAGATTCAGAGGTACGGACAAAATTAAAGTCCTCAAAATACACAGCTTTATCCCAGTATAAGGTTAAGGACCGGTCTGTGTGGTTCCTAAAGCAGACAGAGGGTGACTCCTGTCTTTCTCTGTTTACTTTTGTTTTGTTTTGTTTTTTTGTATTTGGGTTTTCCAGACAGGGTCTCATTCTTGGCCCAATCAGTCTGTAGCTCAGGCTTGCCTCAAGCAAGCGACCCTTTCACCCCAGCTTCCCAAATGATGGAACTACAGGTGCAGACCACTATGCCTGACAAACCCACCTCAAGGACTGCTGGAAATGGACAACTTAGTATGGCACTCACCCAGGGCTTTCTTCAACCTGCCATTCATCTGCACCTCAAGTCATTGTCTGCTTAGATACTGGCTAGGTGCTGCAGTGGCTTCTGGCCCTTTACCCAGGCCGTTATTTCCATCTAGGTCTCTAGCAAGCCCTTCATTTTCTTTCTTCTTTCTTTCTTTCTTTCTTTCTTTCTTTCTTTCTTTCTTTCTTTC